>PVJH01006048.1:0-105674 GCA_004026705.1 Nesogale talazaci
CTCTGTCTGCCTCTGCACCCTTTTGTCCTCAGCGATCATGACAGGAGGATGGGCACTTAATGATATGTTTTTTGTTCTTTGATGCCTGATAGCCTGGTTCTTTCCACTCCTCGTGGTCACACAGGCTGGTGTGCTTCTTCTATGATAGGCCCTGTTGCACTGTTTCCTCATCCTCAAGCCTTTGTGGACTCAGGCATTATGTCTTGATAGTCGGGTACCATTAGCCATCTTCACCACTCTTTCTCCTGTCCCCACTTGTCCTCAGTGATCATCTCAGGAAAGTGTGTACACAGTAATATGGTTTTTTCCTGTTTGATGCCGGAGACCTGATCCTTTTGACACCTCTCGGCCACACTGGCTTGGTGTGCTTCTTCTGTGTGGACTTGGATATTTCTTGGCTGGTTGGCTGTTTATCTTCAGGCTTTGAGTCCCCAGACTGTATATCTTTTGATATCTGCCATCCGTTTTCTTCACCACATTTGCTTACATACCTCTTTGGCTTCAGTGATCATATTGGGCTGGTGAGCATTGTGGCCAGATTCATAGAACAAAATGTTCTTGCATTGAGGGAGTGACTGGATGGGGGCCTATGGTCCAGCTGCTGCCTTAGTACTAAGCCTATAACTATATGTTCCTGAATTTATTCCCTTTTCATAGGCAATTATTTTTACATACATGTTTAGACCTCTACAGGTGCTCTTTTGCCTTCTCATTCCTTCCTCCATTTCCTTCTGCCTTCCTCCTGTCCCGCTTTTGTGGTCAGTCCTCATTTGAGTTTCATAGCTTCCTCTCTGTTATGTTACACTTACTTTGGCCCTATTAGCCACCCGTACACTCGTAATCCTCAAATTGGCACCAGAGTCGGTGACTGCCACAGAAATCTTGCTCAGTCTTGTACCATCCACACAATGGTTGCCACATATGCGTCCATTGCTGGAGTCCCTGTGTGAATTCATCGTGTTGTGTGGTTTCTTCTTTTGGGGGGGGGTGCTTTACCCCTCTGCTTTACCAAGTGTGATGTCCTTTTTCAGAGTTTGGTCCCTCCCGATAACATGCCCAAACCAGGCAAGGTGAAGTTTTGCCATCTTTGCTTCCATGAAGTCTTCTGGCTGTGCTTCTAAGATGGATTTATTCATTCTCTGGCAGTTCACAGTATATACTCTATTCTTTGGCAGACAGTGCCTTATTGTCCCTGTCACCCGTAGAATCTTTCAATAGTGCAAATCTAGGGCTGGAATGTCTTTTTCCATTAGTTCAGATTAAGATATGCCAAGCATGTGCTTCTAGTGTGGCTTTTTAACGCTAGACCTTCACACGTTGCATAATTCAAAGGCATTCAGTCCTCGGAGGACTTTCTTATCCATTGTCCAGTTTCTGCATGCAAAAAAAAAAATGATACAAAGTGTCTCAGCACACACCTCAGTCCTCAAAAAGATAGCTTTGCCTTTTTCTACTCTAAAGAGGACATTTGCAGCAACCTTCTCCTATGCAATGCCGTTTGATTTCTTGACCACTGCTTCCAAGCAAAATGAAATCCTTGACAACTTCAATATTTCCCCTGTTTCTCATGATCTTGCTGATGGGTCCAGTTGTGAGGAGTTTTGATTTTTATATGCTGAGGGGTAATCAATACAGAAGGCTTTAGGTTGTTGATCTTCATCAGGAAGTATGTCAAGTTCTCTTGACTTACAACAGGCAGGCAATGTCATCTGTGTCACAGGTTCTTAATGAGTCTTCCTCGAAGCCTGCTGCTGCCTTCTTCAGGTAGCCCTGTTTCTTGGATGATGTGCTCCGCATACACATCAGGTAAGCGTGGTGAAAGGATCAAACTCTGATGCACATCTTTCCTGGGTGTAGACTATGCACCGCGATTCCATTGTTCTGTCTGAACTGATCAATGCTGCTGCCTGATCAATGAGCGGGTTTGCTCCGAGCACAATGACACATTCTGGAATTCTCGGTCTTTGGTGACAGTGTTACCCCAAATTTTTCATGATCCATGCAATTGAATGCCTTTCCATAGTCAACAAAACAGAGAAAAAAGTCTTCTGGTATTCTCTGCTTTCAATCAATACCCATCTGACACGAGCAATGCTCTCCCTCTCCCCTAGCCTCCTCTGAATCTGGCTTAGATTTCTGGCAGTTCCTTGTAGATGTATAATTCAAACAGTTGGGTTATTTTTTAGCATAGTTTTATTTAGGGATGATATTAGTGATATTGTTCAATCATTTACACACTCGGTTGGCTCACCTTTCTTTGAAATGGGCATACATATAAATCTCTTTTAGATAGTTGGCCAGGTGTCTGTCTTCCAAATTTCTTGGAAGAGTTGAGTGAGCACTTCCAAATGTATCCATTTGTTGAAATATCTCAAAGGGATTCAATCAATTCCTGGACCTTTGTTTTTTGCTTATGTTCTTGGATTTACTCTTTTAATACCATTAGTTCTTGACTATATGCCACCTACAGAAATGGATGGACACTGGCCAGTTCTTTTGGGTACAGTGACTCTGTGCATTCTTCCCATCTTCTTTTGATGCTTCTTGTATTGTTCAGTATTTTGAGACATCAAACAAAAATACCAAGCCAAACCGACTGCTATCAAATCTATTCGTACTATAGTTTATCGAATCTATTCAGGCTATAGTCTAAATAGTCTCTATATAGAGTTTGTGAGGCTATAAGTCTTGGCAGACACAGATTGACTGGTCTTTCTCTCTTGGAGTGACTCGTAGGTTTGAATCATTGACGTTGAAGCTAGGAATCCAATGCTTACCTGACCAGGACTCTTTACAGCACCCATAGAATTTTTTAATATTGCCACATACAGCTTAAGCTTAAGCTTTGTTTTCCATTCTTGTAGACTGAGCAATTCCTAGCATGATCTTCTTTTAGGTTTGATAACTTCAGGTCTCGCTACATTTCATTATAATACTTTACTCTGTCTTCTAGTGCTGTCTTTTGTAGTCTTTGATTCAACTCTTTTATTGGATCATTTCTTCCATTTGCTTCCATTGGCCATTCCATGTACAAGAGCTCCTGATGGGACACCAGTCCTGTAGCTAAATCGGGAACCAGTAATCTGATCCAAATGGTTTGACAGTGAAGAAAAGGAGGACCAGCAAGGTCAAGTGATCTGCCCTCGATCACACTGTTGGCTGCTGAGGTGGGGCTATAATTGATTTCATTCATTGGAGTCTTCCAGAATTCCTCATTCAAAGCTTGAACATGTCCTCCACACAGTCTTTACTGTGAGTTCAGGTGCACACACCAACAGATCCCACAGAAAGAGGTGTGTGTGTGTGTGTGAGAGAGAGAGAAAGACAAAAAATCTAGATAAAAATGAACATAGTTGAAGAATGTGTTAGTCTGGGTAGACTGGAGAAACAAATTCATAAACATGCATGTGTAGGTAAGGGAAAGGTTTATATATGAGAGGAATGGAACATTGCAAAAAACATCCCAACTCAGTCCAGTCCAAGGTCATAAGTCTGTTATTAGCCTATATGTCTGATATCAGTCTATATAGTCTTCTTTTGACTCACAAAGTATGCACAATGACATCAGGACAATCACAGGTCAGTGGGTGCAGAGTCTTGTGTGTCCAGCGGCAGTAGAAGCATCCTGGTGCTGGCAGGAGTCTCCCCATGGCTTCTCATTTCTAGGGCACAGGGTCCATCAGCAGTATCCATTGGAGGTAGAAGCATCTCAGCGCTGGCAGAGGTCTTTCTGTGGCTTCTCAAGCATCTCCGCTCTGGCAAGAGTCTTCATGTAGCTTCTCTGGCCCCAAAGGTCTGGTTCCATCAGGGTAAGCACATGGGGCTTCTCCTCCCGCTCCTCCAGTCTCCAGGATTCAGGGTCTATAGCATGCTGCTATGTTGTCTGTAGACTGTCTCCAAGAGACTGAGTCTTTGGAGGGGAATTATCGCGAGATTTCCCAGAATGCTGAGAGAAAGCCATGCACATACAGAGGTCTCATTGGCTATTTCCAGATTGACAGGCTAGACCCCACCCCTACACTCTTGGTCAAATTGGCACCAGAGTATGTGACTGCCACAAAGGCTGAGGTAAAAAGTCTTTCTACTCAAAGTGGATGTGCTTGAAACTACGAAGTTTCTGTGTATGGTGTTAGAAAATTTGGCAGTGAGTACTGGCAATGGTTGCATAACATGATTAATGCTATTGATGTGGCCTTGCACTCTATTTGAAAAATGTTAAATGAGACACACATAATGAATCATGGTGCTGTGAAGAATACTGAAAGTACCACGGACTGCCAAAAGGACACGAAATCTGTCTTGGAAGATGTACAGCCACAATGCCCCTTAGAAGTTGGAATGTCCATATCATGTACCTTGGATATGTCAGACTAGTGACATATGAGAAAGTAGTCCCTGGAAAACGACATCATGGTTGGAAGAGTAGAAGGCCAGTGATAAAGGGGGCGACCCTTGACTAGGTGATTTCACAGACTGATAGCGATAACGGGCTCCAAGATGATAGCAGTAATTATGGGATGGCACCAGGCCACGCAGAGTTTCAGTCTTTGCTGTGCATCACAGGGTTGCCACGAGTTGGAACTGACAACAACAACAACATATGTGCAACAGTTAGAAGGTGGACATGCTTAATGCTGTCTGACTCATGGGCCCTTCTGGCATGGGCTGGGGTGGGGGGGGGGCACCTAATCTCTTCCCAGATTCCCAGATGGCACTCAAGCACCACGAGGAAGCAGGTACAAAGCCAGAACGCAAAGGTCTTCCTTTCTTCCCGGACCTCAAGCTATGTTAGAGACTCTCCTGGAACGTCTCCAAGTCCCCATGCCCCTGTATCGGAGAGCCTGGTGTCCCTGAGTGCTAGTATTCAGGGCTGGGTGGCCAGAGTGGCTCTATAAAGTTTACTGACCAGTGAATGGCTCATCAGGAATCGACGTTGTTCCCTTCTGGGACTGTCTTGGGGATGAAATTAATGGGCAGAAAAGCTATTACATGATGTAGGAATGAAATACCCCATTGAGCCGGTGTCTTCACCCAGGGAAGCCACCTTTACCAGGAGCGGAGTGTGTCTCAGACCTTCCTTCTCCAGCCACCTAGGATCTCCTTCTGAAACCAGAGAGATGCTCTTGTGTGTTCCATTGAGTCCTCTCCCAAAACTCCTGAGCATCTGTTGAGGGGCTCGGCTGTGCTGTGTTTTGGTTTCTCTGGATTTTGGTGTGTGTGTGTGTGTGTGTGTGTGTGTGTGTGAGCATGCATGTGTCCCTGCACTTGCGTGCTTTATGAGGGAGGAAGGGACGCACTGGCAGCCCCCAACAGGTGTCCCATTAGGGCCATCATCTGTATCATTTAGGATTTTGGATGGTGCCTGGTAATTGGGTCGTCTACTCCCACAGAACCTTCCATTGTCCTCCATCTTTGGGGTACTTTTGCATCATTAAGAGACTTGTTAGAAACACACATGCCTGGGCCCTATCTTCAGAGAGTTTGATTGAGTAGACGAAGGATCGGGTCTGGAAACATACACCTACCTAATCCATTTCCTAGCTGCTTCTGACATGTGCTGAAGAGAGACAACAGCTAAGTAGCTGAGGTCAACTCTGAAATCAATACTGGGGTGAAGGAGCTCTGGTGGTGTTATGGGATGAATGTTGAGCTGTTAATCGTGAGGTGGGTGGTTCAAGTCTACCCACTGGTCTGAGGGAGAAAGGCGAGGCTGTCTGTTCCCATAAGGACGTGCAGCCTCAGTACCTTGCAATGGGTCACTATGAGTCAGAACCAACTGGAAGGCAGTGAGTTTGGGTTTGGGATGTGGGAGGGAAGTATGATATAATCCCTCTGGAAGGCCTCGGCCAGAATCAACAGGTTGGACTGGTGACCTTTGAGCCCATTCAGCTCTGTGTACCTGTGGTTTCTCCCCCTGCCAGGATGTGGACGTGCCTATGACATCTGGAAGCCAACAGGGGAGCGTGGTGGCAGTTGGAAGGTGACCCTGGCTAGTGGTTCTTCTTGGTAGGGCTGGTTTGTTGTCATGCCTGACTGCTACTACCCACCCTCCACCCTCCAAGTCAGCTAAGGGTTTGCTGGGCTGAAGAGGCAATGGGTACTCTGGCATGGCACGGAAGAGTGGCAGGGTGATGATGTCCAAGCAGGGGCCACTGGCTCTTGCTGAGCTGAACAGAAGGGCCTGAGTAGCGGCTATGGCTTTGCCCCTGGGCTAGCTCAGGGTTGGGGTCATAGAGGGTGCTGTGGCTGAGACCTCATTCCCAGACCACTTGGAGGGGTATCTGAGTGGGCACAACTGGACCTGGCAGTGGTGTTGGGGGCACCTAGAAGGACACAGAAGCTAGTGGCCCAGATTCCGAATGGCCTTGCATTGTAGAATGTGAGTTTTCCAGTAAAAGCAGAGCATATCTCATTTTTACAGATCAGTGCAAACCCATTTTAGACAAATTACATAATTATGCAATGTTTCAGGTATTTTAAACCTCTTTTAAGACATGTTGCTACACCTATGGCCTATGTATAGCCACAGAGGTCCCTGGACTGTGGATGATGATGAGTAAGACATTCATCTCTGGCCCTGAAATCATACAAGTGATTAGATTTTTACAAAGGATCCCCCTCCTTTTTTTTTAAAGAAAAAAATATGAATTTCCTCTGTTGCTCGTTTCAAAATAGCTTTATGGCCATGTCATTTCCGTATCATATAATTCAATGGCTGAAATATATTAAAGAGAGTCATGCCAAAGGGTTTTCGTAGAAACAGGCTCACTCTGTATAACCTTTGGGAAGCAGGTGAGGTAGGCGGGGTACCAGGGCACAGAGAGACTCAGCAGACACACTAGTGCTCTTGATGGACCAAAGGGGAGCTTAAGGCTCCTTTCTAGGAGCTCTGTGTATGGCAGACTGGAAAAGGTTGGGGAACTTGTGTGGGGGGAGTAGATTGTATAGGTGGCATTGATTTTTAGCAAGCACACCTGTTGTGTTCTTAGAGTGCTTGAAAATCTCTTTATTTCACGCACACAGCATTTATATCTGGTTTTCCCTCTTAGTTGGTAAGGAAACAATCTTTCAGCTTCTTGCTAGTATCTCGCTTCTTTGACACAGCTCAGACTGTGATGAAACTGTTTTTCTAGCAAGCCCTGATTTATTTTCTTGGCTTCGGTTGTCAGGGGTCCAGTACCCATCTATCTTCCTTTTGTCACCCCTTCCCTCATTCTTTTTCGACAGGAAAATCTTTAGGAAAATATATCTGGCATTGTATATTTCAAGAGCTTTCAAAAATGCCCATCTTCCTTGCCTTCAGAATCTAGAAACTAGCCTGAGGGGAGGATTTAAACTAGTTTAAGGAAATAATCTCAAAGTTCTCTGCCCAAAGATGTTCAAGAGTGTGTTACTTATAAAAGCTGAAGCAGACAGAGCAATGTAAGGTTTCAATAATCGAGGGAAGCTCAGTAAATTATGGTGTTTATACTTGATGGGATACTTTGTAGTCATTAAAAGGATGAGAAGTATGCCAGGGCAAGGAAAAATGCTCTCAACACAAGGTTACACCAAGGTGTCCCACGTCAAACCAGCTGCCGCCAAACGGGTCCCAACTTAGGTGTGATCTCATGTGTGTCCGAGTACACATGAGACCCACAGGGACTTCAGTGGCTAATATATCTTTAACAGTTTCATTGGCATACCCATTGTCATACAACACAATCTTTCAGCCCTACCAAGAAGGGTTTTGCAGTCACCACCACAAGCAACTTTGGAAGATTTTTCTTCTTAAACTCATTGTTGTTAGTGCTCCATTTCCCCTGCTCTCTCCTCCTTTGCCCTCGATAAGCCATTCATCCTGTTATTGTCTTCAGATTTACCTATCTTGGGCTGCATATCCTGGAAAACATACCAAACCCAACCCAGCCAAACCCCAAACAACAAAACGAATAACGCTAACAAAAATAAATCAGCGATTAAGTAGAAAGCAAATGTCTTGAGAATGACGAGGGCAACAAATGTACAAATGTGCTCCACACACAATGGATGGATGGATAGATTGTGGTAAGAGTTGTATGAGCCCCTAATAAAATGATTAAAAAAATAAATCTGTGAGAAAAAAAAACAGTGGAAGAGGAAGTAGGAAATAGAATACATGCAAAACGAATCAAAAGGGAGAGCAAGGCTGAATTATTTGGACACAGATCACCAGACATTTTCCCCAGGGTGCCTCTCACTGCCATCAAGTCTGTCCCAGCTCCCCGTGAACCTAGAGAAACAGGGTTGAATTGCCTGTGCTAGTCCGTGTAGACTAGAGAAACAAACTCATAGATACACATATGGATATAAGGGTATGGTTTATATCATCCCAGCCCAGTCAAGTTCAAAGTCATAAGTCCAATATTAGCCCATATGCCTGATGTTAGTCTATAAAGTCTCCTTCCAACTCACAAAGTCACAGGCCAGTGGGTGCAGAGTCCCAGCACCAGCAGGGGTCCCCTCATGGCTCCTCGCTTCCAGGGCTCAGGGTCCATCAACAGCATTCAGTGGTAGTAGAAACAACTCAGCGCTGGCAGGGATCTCCAGGTGGCTTTGCCAGCATCAGGGGTCTGGTTCCATCTGGGTAAGGCCATGTGGCTTCTCCTCCAGCTCATCCAGCTCCTCGGACGCTGCCATCTTGTCTTGACCATAGTTTGTTGTCTCTGAGACTAACTCTCAACAACTGGAGAGAAAGCTTTTCATTTCCATGGGGGAAATATCACGAGATTTCCCAGAAGTCTCACGAGAAAGCCATGCCCTGTCGGAGGCCTCATTGGCTACTCAATGGCTATCTCCAGATTAACAGGCCAGACTCCACTCCTACATCTCAATCATGAAATTAACATAAGCACATGAACGCCACATTGCCCCACTGGGTTTCTCAGACTGTCATTCATTACAGAGGCTGAAAGCCTCACCTTTCTCCCTTGAAGTGGCTGGTGGTTTGGAACCGCTGACTTTGCAGTTGACAGCCTGACATGTAGCCACCACACCACCAGGGCTCTAGTGGATGTTGCTCAGTGGGTGCTGAACACTAACGTTGTAGCTTGTAGTCAAACATTGAGTTTTTGTGGCACCCAGGGACTCCTGGGGAGAGCTACACCCATGTATGTGACTTTCAAACCAAACCAAGCCAACCTCCTGCCAGTGAGTAGATTCTGACTCCTACCAACTCTTGAGGGCAGAGAAGAATCACACCTCCAATCCCACTAAGTTTCCAAGGTTGGAAGTCTTCATGGGAACAGGAAACCTTGTATTTCTCCTTCAGAGCAGCTGGTGAGCTCAAACTGATGACCTCATGGTTAGCAGCCCAGCGTGTAACTCACGACACCATCAGAGCTGCAAATCCACATCCCTAAATCTATATGCAGGAAAAGAGATCTCAGAAAGCATTCCAAAAGAGTCAACTCAGGATGTCTTTTGGTAGTTAAAATTTTGTTCTATTTTTCTGTCTTTCCAGAGTTTACAATGGTGTGCTTACGTAACTTTTGAAATGGAAAGGTGAAAAATCCTTCGCATGCAACCGTGAGGTGTAATTATGAGTCTGGACTGAGAGATAGGCCTGGCTGGCACCAGGCCCTGGCCACGTACATGGCTGTGGCCTCCAGCAGGTCACTGAGTCCCCTCTGTGTCTGGAAAGGGGGACAACATACTGATTGGAAAGGGTTGCTTGGAGATTAAGTTAATTTACAAAAGCTATTAGCACGTGGTAGAGGCTTTCTATCTGCTGAACAGGATTGAATGCATACTTACTAATCAAATGATTCTTGGAGGACTAGATAGTTATTCATTCATAAAATATGTTTATTGAATGCCTACCATGTGCAAGAAACAATGGCAAGGGAATGGTTTCTGGGTCATTAGCATCCATCTCAGGAGACAGAACACAGTGACGAGACCGAACAGGAAACTGGAGGAAAATAATCGCAAGAATAAAAGGTGGAGTAAAATGAAAATAAAGCAATATGTTAGGTTTTAAGAGTTACCTTCCACTTCATCTTCACAGCTGTCCTTGGGCTTGGAATGATTTGAGTTCAGTTTTACAGCCCAGACCTGAGAGGCTAAGGCCTAGCTCAAGATCTCACAGCCGGTCAAGGTGAAGGCAAGGCTGGTGTTCCATCTCAGACTGGAGGGACCGACAGTCACCCCAGCCGCTGCCTCCCAGCCTAAGACAGACAGTTCCTCTCACATGATGCTCTTCTCCACCTGGAGAGCATTTCCAGTCTACGGTTGTATTGTTTCATTTTGGGACCCTGAGGCCTTCTCTCTTGGGAAGGTGTTGCTTGATAGCTCGGCAGCCAGTCATGGCTGGGACTGCAGACTGGTGAGCCATGGGGGTTAGAGAGAGTGACTTGGAAGACACTCGCCCTCAGACATCTCCAGACGATGGCACCTGGGGGAAGAATGATGACTCACTCATTGCCTCAGGCCCATGCCAACTCATAGAACTACCCTTGAGAGCTTCCGAGTTTAGAGTTGTCACTGTTTACAGAATCTAAAGCCTCATCGTTCTCCCTTGGAGCAACTGGTGGTTTCGAACTGCTAACCTCTCAGATGGTGTATCCAGAACGCCAAATCACGAGCCAGAGTTCTGGCAAATACAGCATGCTGATTCTCGCTCTGCCAGAAAGCGGCGGTGTCTTAGACTTCTGGATCTGTCTGACGTTCACGCAAAGTCTCAGATGAAGGCAGTTTGTGTGTTCAGCTGGGAACCAAAGGGTTGGAGTTCTAAAGCGCCAATAGGCCGTGGCAGAAAAGGCTGGTGAACTGTTTCTGTAAAGATCACTGTCAAGCGGGCCTGATGGAGCAGTTCTACTCTGGAACACACGGGGGTATCATGCCTTGGCAAGACTTTCTTGGCACAGGGGCGAATGGGTGATCCCACTGAAAGCCAGCTGCTTTGCAGTTGGGTCTAACTCACAGCCACACACATGTGTCAGAGTAGAGCGCCATGGGGTTTTCACTGGCCAGTGTTTCAGAAGTAGACCGCAGGCAGGCGTGTCTTCAGAGGCTCCTGTGGGTGGAATGGAACCTCTGAACCTTCAGTTGGGAGCTGAATGCATCTACTTTCTGCAGACGCTACCAGTTCTCATCCAGCAGATGCTGCTAGACTTTAGAGGTGCCCAGCCGACTTCTGGGCTTGAGTTGAAGGGTGAGGGACCCCCTCTCACACAGACCAGATCAAAACACATGGCATATTTTGGGCTAAATTGGAACTCAATGCCTTGGTGCCGTGACCAGAAAAGGGGACACTGAAAAAGCCCTCCTTTCTGATCAGAACCAGCACCCTCATTTTGCAGATGAACAAGTCAAAGTCCTAGAGAGGATGAGTGATTTCCCCAAGGTCACACAGTGATGTTCAGAGTGAAATTTCTAAGTTCAGAGGTTATTTTTGGAGGGGGTCGGCCATCAATTATAGCAAGAAAGCAGGACTGGGAGCTCTAAAGTTTGTTCGTTCGTTCATTCATTCATTCATTCATTCATTCAACAAAAGCTGTTGGGTGCTTCTCGGGACCAGGTCTTCTGTTGGGCACCTAGAATATAAAGATGAGCAGAAGGTACCCCCAGGTCTTAAAGGCTTGAAGATAAATAAGTGTCCATCTAGCTCAGAAGCAACAAAGCCCACATGGAAGAAGCACACCAGCCTGTGTGATCATGAGGTGTGGATGGGATTAGGTATCAGGCAGCTAAGACCCAGAACAAAATCATACCCAGTGTGAATGGAGGTGAGCATGGAGTGGAGATCCAATGCCCACCTGTAGACAATTGGACATGGCCTCACAGAGGGGTCCCAGGGAAGAGATGATCCAGTCAGGGTGCAGTATAGCACTAAAGAAACACATAACTTTTCTCTAGTTCCTTCACCCCACTATCATGACCTCAATTTTACTTTACAAATTGAATTAGACCAGAGCATGCACACTGCTACAGATAAGAGCCCCAAATACAGGGAATTCAAGATAGATAAATCCCTCAGGATCAACAAGGAGAGTAGAGATACCAGCAGGATTAGGAGGCAGTGGGGGGAGACAGGGGGACTCAATCACAAGGATTAATATATAACCCCCTACCAGGGGGATGAATAATGGAAAGGTGGGTGAGGGGCGGTGGATGACAATGTAAGATATGAAAATAATAATCTATAACTTATCAAAAGTTCATGAAGGAGGGTGGGTGCGGGAAGGTGGAGGAAGAAACAGGGACCTGATATCAGGGGCTTAAGTGGGAAGAGAATGCTTTGAAGAAGATGATGGCGGCATATGTGCCAAGGTACTTGACACACTGGAAGAATGTATGGATTGTGATAAGAGATATAAGAACCCCTGATAAGAGTTTTTTTTAAAGGTACCTCCAGCCCAGCTGGGGCAGGGGGAGGGAATAAAGAAAACAAGAGATGGGGAGAGTCCCGATGGTTAATACTCTCTTGGCAATGGTGGGAGCCTGGAGAGTCTGAGAGGTAACACTGGAAGCGTAAAGTGCTGGGTGGGTTGCCAAGCAGGTCTGGAGGGAAAGCATGGACTGTGGTGGACACAGCATGGCAAAAACACGGATGTTTAAGGTAACTGGGCTCTTTGTTTGAGAGACCAGCAAATGATTCATGATGACCAAAGTATAGAGTCCTTGGTGTTTGTGTCATGTCTAGACCATGCAGCTGCTTCTCCCAGATCTCCTGAAAAACAGTCTACTGGACTTTCTGCCTGCTTCTCAAAGCCAGAGCTGGACTATGCAGTCCCTGCCTCCAGCATTGCAAGGAGTTTATCTCTCTGTCAGGTCTGTATAGCCCTTCCCTTAGCATTCTAGGAAGTGGGTCGTGAAAAACAAGATAATGTACTCACAAACCATATCCTGACTCAGAGCCTGCAATGGCAACATCAGAAAGCCTCCTTCCCCTTATTGGTACATATGTCCTTGTCTCAAGCCCTATATATGTCCCACTGCCTCACTGCCAGGCACAATTTCCCTGACCTAACTCATTGGGTCTTACAACCGCCTGGGAGCTCAAGATGCTCCTGTGCCTTTTTCTGTGTCCCCTCCCCTCCCGGGAGTTCTTTCCTGGCCTCAATAAGGCCTTTCTTAACTTCACTTTCCTGGCTGAATCCTGTCTCTACTTTGCCTCTCCGTTGGCAACTCTGACTTGTAACACATGATGGCATCTGCTCTTGGCTGGGTTAGGCAGAGGAAGATGAGGATCCTTCAGGAAAGGTCAGGGTGAAGACTTAAGAGAACTGTGTATGAATAATGAAGACTGAAAAGGATTCAGATTTTTTTTTTAAAGTTCTCACTTCTAGCTATGGGCATCTGAGCAGGCTCTTGGAGGAGGTGGTCTGTGAGCTGAGCACGGGAAGACCTCTTAGACCTGCACACTCGGAGAGGGAGGGAGGTGGAATTCTGGGAAATGGCAGGGGAGTCAGCGACATTGCAGAGGCAGTAAATGGCGGGGGATCGTGAGTGGCTCTAGCGGACAAAGCATTGCGTGAAGTGCGAACTAGGAATGGCAAAGATGTTTGAACTGTATTCACAGAGGCCTTCAAGTTCAGTGTCATGAGGCCACATCTGATTCTTTAGACAACTGGGAGCTAGTCGAGGGCATCCAAGGGAGGGTGGGGCAAGCTCAGGAATGGTTATGAACGCCGATCTTTTCCCGAATGCCCAAAAGGCCTACATCCCAATAGTTGACTCTAATCGGCCTAGATGTACTCTCAGGGGCAGGGAGAGACAGGGACTCGAAATAAAAGGTCTATGAAGAAGAAGCGTGAATCCAGCTGCTTAATGAAGGGAAGGAGATAGGTCGGGTCAGAGCCAATTATACCTTCAAAGCCACTGCCAGCCTTGGCCGAAGGGTGTCACTTCTTTAATGTCTCATCAAGCAGCTGCTTCTAAGAACCCCACAACCCCCACAGAGAAGCCAGGGCCCAAAGCAAGGGGATGATTAATGAGGCGCATCTGCTGCACGGCCCCAGAGTCAGAGGGCCTTGTCCAAGAGGGGGCCTCTGACCTGCATGAGCTGGCACTGAGATGAGTCAAACCAAGATCCTTGCCCCCTTAGACAGCCCAGAGAGCACAAGGACAGGGTCAGGAACCTCCGTGGATGCCTGTGCTTCTGGGTGACTGGCTGAGAGGCGGGAAGGTGGCATTATAAGAAAGATACAGTCGAGGGAGACTAGCCACTCCAGTTTTAACTCCTCAAGTCCGATGTCCCTGGAAACTCCGTAGTCCTCCAGAAAACCCGCCTGGTTGGTTCCCAACACACAGCGTCCAGAGTACAGAACGTGATCATGAGATTGCACAGTAGCAATCCCAGACCCTAGGAGGAGCCCATGGAAGCACAGCCTCACTTAAATTTCCCACCCTAGGAGGTATGTGTTACCTCCACACTTCACATAAAGAAGCCAGGGCTCAGGGAGGGAAAGCCACCATCCTGAGGTCACACAGCAGACAGAGGGGCAGGTCCGTGTCATGCAGGAATCCTTCTTCTGTCCACGAAGCCCCTGGTCTCAGAGACAGAGTCCTGGGAACCAGAGCCGGATGGGCAGCTCTGTGATGGGCTCAGTGCCCAATGGCCTGAATCCTGGTCCCCAGCTTGTTCAACCTCCCTGGATCAAGATGAGGATTGTCACCACAAGGAAAGAGGCTCAGAGAGGTGGAGCGAAGTTTCACTTCTGGTCGCACAGCCACACTGGTGAAATTATAGTATGCCCTGGCTTCGGACCACTGGGTAGGGGCAAAACAAAACAAATGCTCTAAAGCAAAGCAAAACAAAACAAAACCAACTCACTGCCATTGCGTTGATAATGGACTCAACGTGACCCTCTAGGGCACTGTAGACCTGCCCCAGTGAGCTTCTGAGGCTGACTCTTGATGGGAGTTGAAAGCCCTGTCTTTCTCCCTTGGAGCAGCTGCTGGTTTCCAACTGCTGATGTGGTTCTATAATGTCTAGTCGTGTTCTGGAACACTCCCTCCCCTGCAAAGCTTGTGTGCCCCTGCTCTAATGACTCCTGCTTGGTGTAGGTATGGCGCCAGTTTTGTTGGAAAGGGCAACCCCAGCCTAGCCAGGGGTGGCATCACAGTCCTTCTGGGCTTAGTCTTGTGGGAAAGGGGCCATGCTGAGCAGAGACACCACTGCCAGTAGATTACTCCCAGGTAGGCAGGAAGTCCAGAGCATTTGCGACTGCAGTTCCGGTTGCCTGCCCCCAGGAAGGCCCCGGGTCTGAGGGAAGACCTCTGCAGCCCAGAAACTGAGCTCTGTCCAAAGCCCGAGGTCTCCAAGCACGTTCAGGACCCTGCAGGCACAGAGAATTCTATTCTCCTAAAGGCAAGGTTCGATAATGAAACTGGCTGTGGGCTGTGTTCCTGTTGAATATTTTCGAGTTCTGTTCTGGGAACTCTTTGGCTTAGTTGGATATAGTTTGATTTATTTGGGTTTGACTTCAAGATGGCTTAGGCAGGACCAGAACAGCTTTTAGTCCAGGGCGATATTTTGTTCTTGTACAGAATCCGAGCCAGCGTGGGTACAGCTCACAACAAACCATCTCTTCAGCCATATTTACTGAGGCAAGACTCTTCTGGGCACTTCACCCACTGGCTCCAGGGTGAGGGTTTTCCAGTTTGGTTGGGTAGAAATGGGCGTTCTCCCCAGTTCTGTGTGAGTGTCAGGAACCATTGCCTTGAATCCTTCCAGATTGTTCTTTTCCCAGCCACCAGGAGTTTATTCACAGGCATGTAGGGAAGTCAAGAAGTACCGCTCCCACTACTAATCCAGTTCCTACATGCACGGATTTATTACAAACAAAAATGTGTGGAGGGCTGGAGATGGGGTGTCTCGCCAGTTCTCTTGTCTTGGTCTTACTAGGGCGCCTTGCAGAAATAGAGGATACTTTGTGCCACGGGGGAAACAACTGATGCAGAGGTCGGGGTAACATCAAGCGTTGAACAAAGCTCAGTGGACATTTTTCACCATCAATGAGGCTGTGATCGAGGCTGTTGAGAACCCTGGAGCACATAAAGCAGCAGATCGGATGGGGCCTGCGTTTTAAGAAAGGTCAGGAAGATCTCAAAGATGAGCCCAGAGAGGGAGGACTGTAAGCCTCCATGAGTGAAGTCCAGCAACTGGCAGAAGAAGATCCCAGACTTGGCATTGAAGCGATAACTACCAAAGGTGCGGTCTTACCTGACGGGACGATTTTGAGTCTATGTGAATTACCTTAGTTTCCTCAAGCTCTTGGCTCGGCATGTGCTCAGTGCATGAAGACCAGCTGGTCCAGAGAGTGATTTTTCCGTCAATCTTTTAAGCTAGATGAACACCAGCAAAGATGATCTTATTGTTACCAAGGACAAGTCTTTGATTTATCAGTACTATCCACGGAGCAAGGTGCAAGCGAAACTATGGTTCCTAAGGGGTTCTGCTGGATCAATTAAATTCAGGGCAGAGACATCAGCTCAGAAGGTGATGGTGCCTGCTTTGGGAGAGTCTAAAGGGAATATCTTGATGGATTTTTCTGATCAGACACAGGACTATCACTAGAGCTGATCATCGAGGAAGTTTTAAGAAAAGTAAAAACTACATTGGTGAGCAATTGTGCCCAGCAATCTTTCTTTCTATTAGTTAGGATTATATATATATATATATATATATATATATATATTATACACACATATAATTTTCTATTTCAATCACTTCAAGTAGACTTGTACTATTGCTACCACAATCAGCTTCCAACAATTCTTTTTCTACATGGACTCCTTGACATCATCCCTTCCGCTGCCAGTGTTTCCCCCCCGCCCCCCAAATCCCCGATTCTACTTGCTGTCTCTATAGGTTCATCAATCCTGGATTTCATATGCTGACAAACAGTTTTTCCATTGAAACAGTGCACATGCTTAATCTTTGAAGGTGGCAAGTGTTGTCTTATGAAGATTCTGTTGGGAAACCTTACCCTATCCATCTTCCAGCCTTGATTCCATCCTTTCAGATGATTTTGTTCCCCCAAACTCACAGATCATCTAAAATGAACATGATTCGAGTCCCCCAAGGATGCCCAGAGTGCTGCTTTGATGGGGGTGGAAAGAGAAGAGTGAGAATTCTACCGGGGAGAGCCGGAAAGATGGAAGCCCTGCCTTCAGAAGCACATAGGTTTAGAGGAGGAATGTGCTGCAAAACACAGCTTCACAAGTTGATATTGTTATCTGATAACGAGTGCTCTGATTCTGTAGAAATACTTCTTTGAATTATCCCTGTCTACCCCATACCAGGAGTGTTCTGGAGGCTTCTGAGAAACCTTCTCGGTGGAGTCCTTATTCTGGGAAGTTCTCTCTGCTTCCACAGTCTGTCCTGCTCACTCTAGTTTCCCTCTGCCTTGTTGGACTCTCAGCTCTGTGTCCTCAGCTGAGGACTTCTGCTGGGTCCTGCCTGGACACCCCCCTCTCAGGGGCATCTGTTTCTCAAGGCAGAAAGCTGGGCAGGAAGCTAAGCCCTTTTGTTCTTCATTTCTCTGGGATCACTGCTCTTTGTTGTCTGCTATGGAGGGTCTTTAAAACTGTTGTTTCAAATATTTTGTGGTATGGCTTTGTGTGTGTGTGTGTGTGTGTGTGTGTGTGTGTAGAGGGAGAATCTACATGCTGCAACTGCATCTGAGCTAGAAGTGGAAGTCTCTACCACCACCAATGAATGGTCCACATCAACTCAACCGCAGGTGACCTTTGAGACTCGGGGCTGAGTGCCGTCCCCATATACGGGGCTGACTTGATCAGGTGTGTCTGATGTCGCAGCTTCCTTTCCAGCCAGATAGGTGGGGGGCAACGACTTCTGGCCGTGTACACACTTGTTGATGCCAGTTGCCTTTGAGTTGGCTCTGACATCCGGCAAGAGTGCAATGGTTGGTGCCCAGCCCTGTGCCAGCTCGGTGGTTATTGGTTGGTTTGAGTTCACTGTTGTGGCTGTGGTGCCAACCTGCACCCCTTCGAGCCCCCCGGAGTCTTTGCTGACCCTTCAAAAGGAAGCAAGCTGAAGTCTCGTCATCCTCACTGCCAGGGGCATTTCCGGTGGGATTGATGCAAAGAACGATGGCCACCACTAAATCTGACTCTTTCAACAGCTGGGTGAGGTACATAGACATTGCTAACTCATTTGGGGGGTGAAGCAACCGAGACTCACAGATGTGTTGTGAGTTAGAAGCAGGGCTACTAACCCGAACAGAGAGGGAACGGTGGAGTCCGGACTGCAGCTGGGGTCTGGGGCAGCAGGCAGGGGGCTCAGCCTTCATTCCTGATCTGCAGTGACAGGCGCATTTCCCCACTGGGAAGAAGATGAAGGTTCCATCCCAGCTAGAAGAGCACAGAGAGCGACCCGGCAGTCGCGACCAAGGCTGCAGGAACGCCTGAACACCTGGTGTGGATGTGAGGAGCCCATGGCCTGTTGCCGTGGTGTGTGGATGGTGGGGACATTTCTGCAGTGACTCACTCTCATTTCTGCGAGGACCTGTTGAAGAAATGGGCAAGCCAGGGTGAAAATGAAGGGACAGGGCATAGCCAACCTTGCAGGGAATATTTCCGCCTCTCAGGAAGCAGGGCTACTATCCCAAAGCTTCTGAAACAAAGCAGGGGGCGGGGAGGGTGGGTGGTGGCGCAGGAAAGAACGGTTGAGAACAGCAAGAGATCTGTGGTTCTGAAACCAGAGATTCTGAATCGAGGGTCTGTCTCACTTCCTCTTGGTTGGCAGGAGCTCTGTTGGCAGGGCGCGGTCAGTAGACCATGGACCTTTGGTTGGTCTGCATGCTCAGAGTGAGGCGGCTGGTGGAATGAGCACCGGCTTTGGCAGCGGAAAGGGCTGGATTTGAATGGCATCTCTGCCTGGGCAAGCCTCCGTTTCCTCATCTGTAAGATGAGGCCTCGCCTGCAGGCTTGCTTGAGGTGTCCAGTGAGGCAGCCTGGAGAAAACCATGTCGGCCTTCGCTGGCGATCACACCATCACCCCAGGGATCTCAGCACGGATGGAGATGACGTTGGAAGCTCCACTCAAGGAATGATAATCAGATGTTATAAGAGAAAATGCTTCTGGGAAATGATGGTGAGAGCTACAGGAAGAAGGACATCCTGTCAAATGAACCAATGGAATGAATGAATGATTCTCAGAGCCTGCTCCACCCAGCTCCTTACCGAGAGAGCCAAGCCACTGCAGACAAGCAGAAGATGTGACGGCCCTGTGGAAGCAGGGTTAGGTAGTTTGTCAGGGGAGAGACAGAGATAACAAGTGAGAGAGAGAGAGAGAGAGAGAGAGAGAGAGAGAGAGGGGTCATAATGGAAACCATAATGGCTTCTTTTTCTAAGCAAGGATACTACTATGAGTTACTTCTCATTTTTGCCACCCCTCCTCACGTTTTCTATAGCAAGCACGCCTTCGTTCTTGTTTTCAGAGACCACAAGCATTGGGTCTTGGTTTTCCTATAGAACAGGGGTTCTCAGCCTTCCTCATGCTGCGATCCTTTTGTACAGCTCCTCATGTGGTGGTGACTCCCCCCCGACCCCCATCACATTATTTTTGTTGCGACTTCATCACTGTCACTTTGTTACTGTGATGAATCGGGCAACTCCTGTGAAAGGGTCGTTTGACACCCCCCCCCCAAGGGGTTGCGACCCCCCCGGTTGAGAACCGCTGCTCTAAAACCTCTGCGGCCATCAGTATCCTGGATTTTTGTCTGGCTCGGCCTCGGAGGCAACCTGCTCCGTGTCATCCTGAGAGCCCCCCAAGCAACACGGAGGCAAGGGCGAGGAAAGATGCCCGCATCCGATCCATTTCTTTTGCTTACGTGAGCGCGCGATGGGGTTATTCACTCTGATTTTCCAGTTGCTTTCTTCCCCTGCCTCACGTTTTCTCCAGTCGGCACACAGGGCTCTCTTCACAGCAGAATGAAGCAGAAGCACGGCCCACAGACCCCTGCAGGGGCTGCTGGCTCTCATTTGTTGTATGATGGGATGCTCCACTCTTGTTCAAGATCATTACAAGAAACAGCCACCTCCCCCTAACTGCAGGCGGCTGCCTCCTTTTCACATCGTCCCTGTAGACATTGCCCCCACTGTGCTGTCTGCCAGCCTGTGAGGTGCTGACCACATGTCTCAGCCTCTCTCTCCAGGCCTCCTGGTAGTTTCCACTCCCACTGCTTCTGTGGGTCTTCCTTTGGCGGCCTCTGAGGCTCCTCATAGAGCCTAGCCCACCTCAGAGGGAGGGCTCGTTCCTTGTGTCCTTTGACGAAAGCAGAACCCCCTAGGATAACTGAAGGTGCTACTCAGAGATAGAGCGAGGTGCTGGCCTGTACTACTTTCTAGCGGTGTGTCCTTGGGCAAGTTCCTTAACATCTCTGTGCATCAGTTTCCTGTCTTGGAAGATGATTTCCCATCTGTTCTACTTTCTGAGGTTTGAGAAGCTCATCCAAGACACTGGGTGGGAGCTCTCTAGAACCGATCCCAGGACACCGCCAGTGAGGACTCCTGCAGGTCATGTTCCAGCTGCTCCTGGGATGGGCCGGATGATGACCTCAGAGGCAGCCTGGTGACTGGGGGTGGGGGTGGGGGTGGGGGAAATGGCGCTCTTTCATGCTGTGCTCCCATCATGCTTTTTGGTGGCGATTCAAGGGCTCAGTTAGGTTCAGTTCACGGCAATAAGCTTTTACCGAGCATCTGTTATGTATCGAGAGCCCCTGAGGAGAGGGTCTGTGTGTACAAACAGTAATGTACTCTTCTGTGAACTGAGAAGTGGTTGGTGTGAGCTCATTCAGAGGCTCCTCAGAAGAAAGGCCTGGAAATCTACTTCTAAAAGACTCAGCACTGAAAATGCCCCTGGAGCTCCTGTGTCGATACACATGGTACCGCCCAATGACCTCGTGGAGCAACGGGTTTGGGTTTGAATGGATCTGCCAAGCTCCAAGAGAGCTGCTGGAGTGTGGACAGGAGGCAGTCAGGCTCACCCAGGAGACGGTCACAGAGCAAGTCAATGGCCGGCAGTTCGAGGTGCCCTTGCATTCATTTGTAACTCGGTTGATCCTGTGTGACAGAGTAGCCCTTCCCTGCTGCTTGTCTGGCTGTGATCTTTTCAGCGGTAGATTTTTCAGGGCTGTCCCTCATTGGGGTGTGCGGTGTGTGTTTGAACTATGCACCTTCTGGTTAGCAACTGACAATGACACCGTGGTGTACAGGAGCTTTCTGGAAGTGTGATCCATGTTGTTTTCCCAAGGGAGGCAGCTCTGTATAATGGAGAAGGGAGGGAGACCCAGGACATAGCTCTGAGCCCAAGGGCCTCAAGGGAGGGGAGGGTGGGGGCTAGGGGATGTGGATGTTAGGAGCTATGCAATGATTGAAGACAGCTGCCAACCTCGCCCAACTCACGCCATTTCATGCCATCGCCTCCATCCCCTTAGCTAGTGGTGGAGGGCAGGCTCCGTGCTGGGTACCCTGATAGAACCCATGTGCTCTTCGAGTCTCCTCTAGAATTGCAGACTTGGGGTCATGTGCAGGGAGCAGAAGCAGGGACGGACGGATGGAGATAACCCTAGGAGAAGACACTGCAAGAGCATCTCTGTAAAGAGGAGTCTGTCTTGGGCCCACCCCATCTGCCTCTCTCCTATGCTGAGACTGTCTGTTCCTTGTCGGGTTCAAGCCACAAAGCCTATTTGTAAATAGCTGCATTATGCCCGCCATTAAAAGAAAAGGCTCAATGAATGCATGAATACACAAATACATTCTTGTGATAAATATCCCAGAAGTCCAGAAAAAGTGAAAATCTCTGTGCCTGCTCATTTCTGGCCCCCCACTCCCACCTTGCTCGAGTAGTCATCAAGATAGTAGGTATCCCTCTAGAATTTTTCCGGGCATTAATATGGATACACGTGCATTGACAAGTATATAGTTTAGCTTACTGTGCAGGCATTTTTTAATACAAATGGGACCACACAGAATGTATTGTTTTGTGACTCAGCTGGTTTTACTTACCAATTTGTATTGGAAATTTCCCCCATGGTTCTCCAAGTCTTCCTCCCTAAGTTTAACTGTTGCAGGGGGTGGGAACTTCTAAATGTTTGCACTCTAGAAAAGCTCTTCCAACTAGGAGGCAAAGGGCACTTATAGACATGTACTTATGTAAATATATTTATATAAAAAGATAGGGAAATAGAGATATGTGCATAAATTGATATGTTAAGTATTAAGGTAGCAGACAAGCATTGGGCCTCTACTCAAGAACTCCCTCAATACAAGAACACTTTCTTGTAGTAACCTGGCATTACTTGATACTTAGCTTGCAGACACGATTGCTGACGACAAATTGGGTGCATAAGCAAATGTGGTGAAGAAAGTTGATGGTGCCTGGATACAGTGTGTGGAATCTTAAAGGCTTGAAGATAAACAAGAACCCATCTAGCTGAGAAGCAACAAAGTCCACATGGAAGAAGCACATCAGCCCTTGTGCTCATGAAGTGTCGATGTGATCCAGGGTCAGGCATCAAAGACCTAGCACAAAAAATATCATCCATGTGAAGGAGGGGGAGTGAAGAGTAGAAACTCCAAGCCATCTGTAGACAATTGGACATCTCTTTACAGAAGGGTCACAAGGCAGAGATGGGCCAGTTAGGGTACAGTATAGCACCCATGAAACATACAACTTTCCTCTAGTTCTTAAATGCTTCCTCCCCCCATCACGACTCAATTCTACCTTACAAATCCAGCTGGACTAGAGCATGGATACTGGCATAGATAGGAACTTGAAACACAGGGACTCCAAGACAGATGAACCCTCAGAACCAATAATGAGAGTAGCAAACACAGTAGGGTAAGGGTAAGGTCGGGAGAGAAAGGAGAAACCAATTACAATGATTGACATATAACCCCCTCCCTTGGGTATGAACAACAGAAAAGTGGGTGAAGGGAGATATTGGTCAGTGTAAGATGCGAACGAAAGTTATAAATTGCCAAGGGTTCATGGGGGAGGGAGGTGGGGGACGTTGAAAATGAGGAGCTGAAACCAAGGGCTCAATGGAAAGCACATGTTTTGAGAATGATGATGCCAACGAGCGTACGGATGTGCTTGATACAATGGGTGGATGTGTGGATTGTGATAAGAGCTGTATGAGCCCCCAAGAACATGATTAAAAACAAAAACAAAAGAAAAGCTCTTCTTCCCCTGGCTTCATTTTATTTTAATCAGCTCTGCCAAGTCCTCCCACCTTTAGCCACCACTCCCAGCCTGAGGTTCTATCAGTCTGCTGCCCACGCAACAGCTCTGTCAGGTGCATGTTCTCTACCTGCCATCTCCAGAAGAGGTGGGCTGACTTCTTTGCTGGGGTCCAGCCCCTTCCTCTGCATCCTTCTGGCTCTCTCTCACACCTTGGCCCAACGCATCTTCCTGTCCAGGCTCAGTTACATCCACGAGGGACGCTGAAGGCTACCTCTAGGAGCGATTACTCTCGTGTCAGAATGACTTCTGTTTCCGTCCCACAGAAGGATCTGCCACAGTGACTAGTGATTAGGACTGCAGTTCCTTCCTTGGTTTATCGTGCCAGGCTCTGTGCTAGAGGCTGAAAGTTCTCCTGTCTTCAAAGAGTGGGGTCAGACATGCAGACAACTTATTAGGGAAATTTATGTGACTAGCCAGCGGTGAACGCGTTTGCAATGCTGCAAAGAGAGAGGCAGAGACAGGGTTCTCAGGAGGTGAGAGAGCTGAGATGTGTTGGGGATGTTGCTTTCTGCCAGGGAGTTGGCTCCTGACCTACTTGCAACAGAACAGTCTTGTACCAGCCCCACCATCAGATCCATAGGGTTTCCAGAAGTAGATCTCCAGGCTTTTCTTCCTAGACTTAGTTTGGAAACTCTGCTGAAGAAAACCTGTTTGGTCTTCCAACAACGCAGATGTGTCCACTGACGGGTACATGGGGATGGAGAACGCAGTCATTGGCCAGGAACCAAACCTGGGTCTCTGGCCTGGCAGATGTGAATTCTACCAATGACTCACCAATGCCTTCACCCTTTGCATAGCTCCGGTTAGCAGATAAACACCAGGTGTACTAACCCACCAAGTATTGGGGCCATCCAGCCTGTTTGCCACAAAGTAAACAAATGTAGGATCTTTCCTGCCTGAATGGCCAGAAAGGGTTTGCTTTTAAGGATGAAGGAGGAGGAATGGGTGTGCCACCCCTGTCCAGGTGAGAGTGTGTGGCTGCCAGCAGGACTGTAAAATCCATTTCTTCGTCCACTAGGCAGGGTTTTCAGAAAGATCCATTTGTGACTATCTGACTTTTCAGTTGGAAGTGAAGAGGTTGCTGCCGCTTTCAATCTGTGCTTGGAAATGTCCTTTCTCTTCTTTCTTTCTTTTTTTTTGATCCTTATAGAAATAATCAGAAATCAAGGCCATATTGTTTAGAGTTCAGTTAGCTGACTGATCGTAAAACAAAAGACCACTTGATTCTGGGCAGCGGGGCCGAGCCTGAGAGTGCTGGGATTTATACCTGTGTCTCTTCAGTTAAGGTAAAGTAGGTGAGTCAATAAACAGGGGGTCTTCTCACCTCTGCCTGGATTTGAGGAGCAAATGCACCATTGAGAGATAAGCTGCCAAGTGTTGGGCTACTCCCAAAATGTTGGCCCTTTAAACACACTCTGCAGTACCTCAGCAGAAAGGCCTGGCCATCTGCTTCCAAACGTCCCAGTCAGGGAATATCATGGCATAATGTTCTTCTCAGACACGCGTGGGGATGGGGGCATGAGTTGGCGTCAACTCGGTGACAAGTGGACTGGAACAGACAGCGGGAAGGGGCCCATGTGGGGTTGGATGTATCCTGAAGGGTCCTAGACAGGATGACACCCCACTCAGTCTAGACTTTGGACTGAGACTGGGGCTGCTGTGGGAGTCTCTGGCTCTCCTCTTTCCCCCCATGGTGCACTCAGCAGGGGGACTTTTTTCTTTTAGATCCTGGAGTTGAAGAGTCTTTTGTTCCATGACATCATCTCACAGGACTAAGTGGAACTTAAATGGACCATGCATGATGGCAGTTCGCCCTCTGAGATCATCCAGTAACATTCCATCCACCCAGCCAGCCAACCACACGTGGTAAGAGCTAATCATTCCCAGTAAGGAATGTACACGTCCAGGCAAAGCTCTTGGTCTATAAGTTTTCAATGGATTCATTGACCAGACTGTAAGCACTGAGTAGACCCAGGTCAGTCTTGTCTCATGCCTAACCCTGGGAGCCAGGATGGGTTCTACATCCTTTGCACACATTGTGGTGAGACACCAGTGCCTGGAGAAGGACATCATGCCAGGTCAAGTGGAGGGGCAGTGAAGAAGAGAAAGGACTCACACAGTGGCTGCTGCAAAGGACTCAGGCATGGGGACAATGGTGAGGAGTGGCAGGACCCTCCAGGGCTTTGTTCAATTGTGCACAGAGTCACTATAGGTCAGAACGGACCCAACGACACCTGATAACGACAGTAACTAATCTCCATGCCCGGTGCACAGCAGATGTCCAACCAATGGAAGAGGCAGATGAGATGATCAAGCAGTAGGGTAGGCAGGCAGAAGGCCTGTGTGGACACTGTAGGAGACCAGAGAGAGAGGGAGGAGGAGGGGTGATGGCTAGAGCCAGGATATAGAATCTAGGCTTCATTCTATGGGCTGGGGAAAAAACATGGAAGAGCATCACGTTGGACCAGCACCTGATAAAGTAGCCTTGTCATGTTAGTCACTCATTCCAGTTAACACAACTTTGCAAGCATCTTTTAAGAATAACTCACGGCGGTTGAGTTGATGTGATGTATACCAGCCCTCTAGCACAGGGTAGAACCTCCCCTTTGAGTTTCAGAGACACTAACTCTTTATGGAAGCAAAAAGCCCCATCTTTCTTCTGCAGAGCAATGGGCAGTTTTGAACTGTTGACCTTGTAATTAGCAGTCCTACTCCTAACCATTATGCCACTAGAGATCCCTCTTTCTAAGCAAAGCACCATGAAAATATTGGGATATCGAAACCCTAAGCAAGATAGTATTGTATTCTCAAGAAGCTCCCAATCTAGTAAGGGGGATAGAGAAGTCCACAGATAATGAGAATGTATACATTTCATGCTAGAGATCCACATAGCCATCTTCAAGGATACCCAAGGAAGGGCTGCTGCAGGAGGTCACCTCTGAGCCAAATCTCCAAGGACAAGAGTGAGCTCATGAAGCAAGGGTGAGGCGGGAAGAGGGAGAGGCAGCAGAGGGCACTCGATGCACACAGCTGACAGATGCATTTCACAGGGGCAGGAAGCAATGCTGATTGAAAGGCTGGGAGGGACGAGGGCAGACAGTGCTTCCAGGATGTCCCTGGACAACACTCTGTGGGTACTGAGCGAGGGACATGCTCAGATTTTGCTTTAGAAAGGTCATGTTCGCAGAAAGAGCCGATGTGAAAGGGGCAAGAATGGTTGCAAGGATGCAGCTCTTCTTGTTCAGGCGAGAGACCATGAAGGACTGAAGGAAAAGTAGGAACTGGGAGCAGTGAAGTGAAACTGCTCGGTCTGCCTCTTAACCATATAGTCTGTGTGACTCCCATCGAACGGCTGGGAGGGACACCTACAAATAGACTGTAGGGGAGGAACACGAGATGGGTCCGTTTTGCCATCCCACTGGGCACAAGAGTGCGAGCCTTCTCAGAAACGGGAACAGAGAGTCCCCTGGCCATCGACAAAGAAGGGGCACGTGTGTCTGAGGTCCCTGTGTCAAGCAGTCGCAGCGCGCAAAGAGGAAAATGAGTGTTTTAGGGCAGGAGGCTGGTTTGCAGAGCAGCGCAACCTTTGAAGATTGTAGTCCTTGCCAGAACAAGGCAGAGGCCTTGGTTGACTGGCTAAGGCTGAGGACCAGAGAGACAGGTGTCTGCTGGCCTGGCTGTGAAAAAAAGGGTTGGCAGCGCCAACAACCACATCCTTAACATTTTGTAACCCCTCGACTCACCCAACAAACACCATAAACTCGAGCTTGTCTATAGGCTCTGTCATCAAATTCAGTGCTGTGGGAGGAAGGGCCGCTGTCAGACTAGCCAAAGCTGGTGGAAGGGTGGACGTATGTCACCCTCTGCTCGTAGGAACCCTCCTTCTGCGGGCAGATGTAGAGTTGGCTTCTCCTTCTGCCACATGAGGCTGGAGGGGCTCAGTCCTGGCCTCCACATCATTCTCACCATGGTAGGGGTCATGATACTTATTCCCAAGGAGTCAATTCAGATTTGCAGCCACCTGACAGGACAGGCTAGAACTAGCATAGATTGCACACGCCCTGTCTCCTGGGTACCCTATGTACTGCATGTGTCCCGGCATGTCAAGCCCTGGTTAGCCTCTGCGGTTGAGTCAGCCTTATCCCCACTTTCCAGAGGATGAGAATGAGGCACAAGGTCACCCATCTAATGAATGGGGGGTTGTACTCAGGCCTTTTAGCAGGGCGGGAAATGTAGAGGGAGATATGTGCAGTAGAGGAACACGATGAGTTCAGTTTAGATAACTGATCTGAGATGGGACTTTGAGGCAAGGAGTACGCAGCACCTGGATGGCTGGACCTGGAGCTCAGGCAGGAGAGCAAGGGAAGAGGCAGAGATCTGGGAATCCGGGGAAGGGGTGAACTTATTTGAGGAGCAGCAAACCCCACCCCCAACAAACAATCAAATAAACAAACACAATCTCCTGGGTGCCCTGCTCCTAATGGGTGAGCAGAGTGAGATTTGCTCATTAAGGGGCACCGAGGTGAGAGGAGAAGCAGACAGGTATGGGAAGGACTGTTTCAGGGAGGGGGTGGTCAACAGTTGATGTGCTCTGAGACCAGGTGGAATCCAGGCTGAAGAGTGTCCTCTGGGCTCAGCAACAAAATTTCATGGGGTGGGGGGTGTGGACAATGGTGGTTACCATGCTGGCGTGAGATGAGGCGTGAAAGGGAGGGATGGCGCATTCCTGGAAGAACACTGGTTGGGGAATGGAGGGAGGGGAGCTGCATGGAAGATGCAGAACAAAGAGTGATGTCTTCTCCCAAGCCTTGAGTCTACTTGCATGTTCACTTGGACCCATTTTTGGATTCCTCCCACCTGGGGCCCAGCACCCAGACCAGTTCATGCTAACCCCTGAATGCTCCTGTAAGAACACACTTCTCATCTCCAGCGCTATTACCAGCCGCTGCCTCCACCGGGAGGGGGAAACAAAAATCATTCTTGCAGAGAGGGGGAAAAGAAGGTCAAACTCTGACTATTGACAAATATCTGGAGATATTTCTACTTTGGAGCCTGAGTGGCGACAGGTGATGGAGTAGCTAAGCTGGTGGCTGCTTAATTGATTACCGTTGTGAATCTATTTATACGCAACAAGGTGCCCTGCTCATTGTAACAGAATGACCACATGGCGGTCTATTTGGCATTCTGGTGCCTTCCCAAGGCTTCAATGGAGTGGAACCGGATGCTGCCATATTTATGTGGCTCAAGTGGCGGCTGTTTGGAAGCCACTGAAGGCATGTATAATAAATTCTCTCCCTGCCTTGGAAACAACAACTGGGCAAGCCTCTTTCTCAAGGAGCCCATGGAACACAGATATTAAGGACTATGGATTTGGCTGTCAGATTGACAAATGAGTCTTCTCTTCTGAAAGAGACTTAGGAAGTTGTGTGTATTTGGGAGCTTGAAAGGAGCTGTCAGAAGCAGGCTAGTGGGCACCCCATCCAACAGCTGGGCTTTTTGCATGGGAGGGGAGGGTCAGGGAGATAGCTTTTGATTGTGTACTGTGGTGGAATTCCCTCCAAAGTTTGGACATATGGCCAAGCTATGCCGAAGGCAAAGGGTTAGGCTTCCGTAGGGGCCAATTTGGCCCAGACATCCTGCTAATGACCCAGTTGGGGCCAGCAGGACCTGGGCATTCGTATTTGCTTTTATTTATAGCCCCAAGTGGCCCTGCGGGCAGCTGGTGGTACAGGCTGTGGTGAGCCTGTGAGAATTTGCACTGTGCATTGGAAACAGCTTAAATGAGGGAAGCGAGGAACCAAGGCAAAATCTGAGGTATGGAATGAAACCCTTCCACATTCCTAATGGTTGAAAAAGGGTAGCAGAAGAGGTTCCAGGTGAAGATGAGATACCTCTGGACATTGAGTTCCCATCCTGGCTCCCAAGGGATTTCTGAGACTTTTACTTTATACCCAAGGGCCTGTTTTCTAGGGAATTACCTAACTGTTGGTGGTCAACCAATGACCCAGGCTCTCCTGATTCAGTCTCAGACCTACCAAGAATCACAGATAAAGTGGCCGATGGATCTGGAAGCAGGAAGATCATGGCTGGTGGACACAGAGGCGAATGAGCACAAGAATGTCAGGTGAGATATGAGGTTTTGATGGCTCTCAGGGTCAGCAGACAATGTGGCAGGCCTGGGGTTCAAGCCTAATGTCACAGATCAGTGAGCCAGATGCAGGATCTACTCCAGAAAGGAGAGAAGAAGCTCTTTAAGGTATAGCATTTACTTCTATACACGAAGTAGGCCACACTCCCAAGGAAGTTTCATTAGGACCGAGACTCGAATAAGGGGTTGCACTTTACCCTAATCTTCCCATCATGGAGGTATTTATGTCACATTACATTAGGCCACATCACAGGGAGACCAACTGCTAACTACTAAGAATCCAGGCACAACTGAGTTGACACAAAACCTAACGAACACAGTATCTGACTGGTGACGCCAATGTTGAAGACACTTGGAGGTTGTATTTCCATCAAAGGAATGTCTAGGTTTTGCACTTTTACCTCTATCAACTCATTCATTTGATTCCCCCAACTTTCAAAGTTTTGTCTTCCCCATCTTTCTCAGCTATGCATTTCCTCTTATCTATACAGATAGCTTCCAGATCTAAAGCTCTAGCCTTTACCCCTTTCATGGACTTATTGAGTTAATTTGAGTCTTTGAGTTTGGGGCCTGGACTATCATTATCAATGAGCTTAGTAGAGAAGCTTTGGGGAGAAGGGAGGCTGTTGGGGCAGATTTTAATGGGAGTGGTAGATGGGTAGAGGTGGGTAGATGAGGTAGGGAAAACAATAGTGTATGGTATCTGGAACATGTTCATTCTTTCAAGAATTCACAGTTACTGAACTCAGAAGTGTATCAGGCACTGTGCAAGGCACTAGCGATAGAGAATGTGAAAGACACACCCTTTCTCCCAGAGACCTCTCAGTGGGGGCAAAGGGGACTACAGTGAAGCAAAGGAGGTTAGTGGAAGTGTGTCACAAGGTAGACATCAGGAACAGTGACTGATCAGGGTAACTAAGCTTGACTAAGGAAGACTGTAGAAAAGGTTGGTATGCTTGAATGGTGGGGCTGGGGAAGAATGGAAAACACTATGCTTTTCTTGGCAGAAGGACAGCCAGGGTGCTCTTCAGAGGCACAGATGGCGAGACTGTGTGATTTCCTCTACATGTTGTTGGGAGAGACCAGTCCCTGGAGAAGGAAGGAGAAGGAAGAAGGAAGGTGAATCAAGCAGAGGGGCGGCAGAGGCGAGGAAGGCCCTCAACGAGATGATTGGACCCAGTGGCTGCAGCAGTGGACACAAACATAGGAGCCATTGTGAGGAAGATTCAGGACTGGGCGGTGTTTCATCTGTAGTGCACGGGGTCGTGGTGGGTCAGGACTGACTGCAGGGCCCCTAACCACAACAAGCTGTCCCATGGAGAGCTTTGGGTCTCTTAGGAAGGTGACCCCAAACGAATTCCATGAGCACTCCACGACAAAGACAAGGTGGCACTTAGTGTAAGTTCTCCAGCGCAGCATGTGCTCAATGACTAACTGCTGAAAGAAGAAATAGATGTCTCAGTGTATACAGCATTGTGTGAGGAATCTGAGAAATAGCTCGCCTATCTCTGGGGAGTGGCCAGGTGTGTCACGGAGACCCTAGAGACACGCTGACCTTTGAGTAGTATCTCGATGGACAGGCCTTTCCCATGTAAAGGGAGGGAGGTTCTAGGCATAAAAGAGCAGGGGGTGTTTGGCAGGTGAAGCTTCCCAACAATGGAATGTAAGGGGTACCTGTTGGCCAACCACAAGTAGAAAAGGGGGGCAGTGGCCAGGCCTTGAAAGCCATTCTAAGGGATTTGGAGGCCCTGAAATGTAAGCACTTGAAGTTGGTTGGAAGGAGAAAGGAAGGCTGGGTGGCTGTCGAAGGCTCTCTCTAAAGTGTAGCCACCCTGGGTCCCCGTCTCACGAGCAGCACTGCAGTTTCTGTCTCCCAGCGCTCAGGCAGGGGACGTTTATCTCACATGTCCTTCTCATCATTCACTTCACCAGCCTCCCATGCCACCTGGCAGGCTGGGAGGAGCCAGCAGCTGGCAGGGCAGGTGTTCCCTGTGTCCTTGAGTAAACACAGGCAGGGCCTCTGGCTGTCAGTGCTGGAGGTCCTTTGAAGACATCTCATCCAATCTTCTCATTCAACAGATGGGGACACTGAGGCCTAGGCAGGGGAGAGGTCTGTCCAAAGTCCCCTGGCATCATCAAGACCAGGCCTCTGGTTCCCAGCCTGCAGCTCTTGCCCCAGCAGCAGGCAGGCCTGGCTCCTCAGGCTTCTGGCTTCTGGTTATTAGTGTTCGTTGCTATGGAGTCAAACCTGACTCCTGCTCTCACATGTGTGCAGAGCAGAACTGCTTCCTTGGGCTTCCAAGGTTGGGATCTTGCTAGAGCAGATTGCCAGGTGGATCTTCCAAGGTGAATCTGGGGAGTGGGGTGGGGGTGGGGTCCAACTGCTAGCCTTTCTGCTGAGCACATACCCCTTTGTGTCACCCAGGGAATGAGCTTAGGGTAGGAGAAGGGAGGCTTCATCAGCCAACTCTTCCCGGCAGGGACTCTCGGAGCATCCGCCCGGGAAAGTCTCCCCAAGTTAAAAGCCCGCGGTGTATTGGAGCAGAAAGAACACCGGCGTAAGAACCCGATCGACATGGGCTCACAGCCGAGTCTTGCTACTCCCCGAGTCTTTGTGACCTTGAGCAAATGGCTTCAGGGCAGCGTTGTCATCTGGAGAGTGGAGATAAGGAGAGCAGCCTTGCGGGGTAGTTGCAGGGCTGAAATGAGATCATGCACGACAAGGTCTTTGTAGCCTTATGGCAGGTGGCACATGCTCAGTTTGGGGTCCTTTAAGATTGTTCTGCCCCTCCGGATTCTGTTTCTGCTGCCAGCAGGGTCTCCCTCTGGCTGTCGCTGATGGTGGTGGCTCTAGCCCTGTGAAGGGGCTCCCACAGAAGCTCAGTCGGTGGAGCCTGGCTCCAGCTGTTCATCTGTTTGTTTTCATTGACAGCACCAAGTGGGCCAGTAGGCAGACACAGACCTTGGTTAATTGGATTGAGGGCAGATTAAAAACACACAAACCCCCATCCCAACTACAGAGGCAGCTGCCTCTCCCTCCAGGGGAATTTGCTTTGGAAGTCAGCACTGAAGCTGCAGCTTGGGGAGTGAGATATGTCTGACCAGAGCACATGAGAACAAATGAAGGGAGAGGAAGAGAGAATGGAGTGTATCCTGGACCACTGAGCCCTCAGGATGATATTCCCACTCAGAACAGCTGATGCAGAGAGAGGATCATATGGCCAGCCCCACTATCAAATATGGCTTCCCTTGCTGACCAAAGGCCCTTCAGGGTCAACAATAGAGAAACAGGGTCAGGATTATACCCTGTCTTACCCAACCACACCATGGCAAAGCACTAAGGGTGTGCAACAGAGCATGGAGTTCCAGATTGAGTGCCAAGGATATACTTTGGGGCCAGGGTATGGTACCCCATCCAACTCAGTCAGGGGACACTTCTGGAGGTCAACAAATAGATCTTGAACTATTTATAGGTTTTTATATTGGTATTATTTTAAATTTTTTACATATGTATGACATTGGGGTTTTCTTGTTATCATTGTTTCATTTTCTTTGATTGCTTCATCCTAGAATGCTTTTTTTGGGGGGTATACATTGTTATCTCTGTAGGTCTGTCTAGATAAGATAGGCTGGATGAACAGTCTGGAGGTGAAAATGATGGGACTGATGGTTCCAGTGGGGGTGGGACATGGTAGAGGGGGAGGAGGGGGAAAGAAAGGGGTGTTGACCAGCCCAGGGATAAGGGAACAAGTGATTCAAAATCAGTGACAAGGTGGGTGTGAGAGGTTCAATAAGGGTTGATCAAGAGTAATGTAACAGAGAGAAAATACTGAACTCCAAATGGAGGCTGAGTATGTGGCAAAGTGACCAGATTTTAAGTGGGACACCATTGACTGGAGGTGTGGGGTTCTTGATTAAAAATTTGGTCTATATGGAGCAACAAAAATGTTCATAGAATACAAAAATATATTTATTTTAATTTAAAAATGCCGTGGGATGTTGTTAAATTGTCAAAAAGTAGGACATCTGGTCACTTTATAATGGGACAAGAGGAAAGTAAAAGGAAATAGGGGAAAGAACTGGAGGGTAAAGGGCATTTATAGAGGCCTAAATGCAGGCATGTACATAGGTGATTATATTTCTATATGATGATGGGGAAATAGATCAATGTGAATATACAGTTTTGGTTAGTATTAGGACAGCAGATAGGCATCGGACTATCACTGAGTACTTCCAAAGTGCAAGAACATTTTGTTATATTAAATTTTAGATTATTAAGGGTTCATGGGGGAGGGGGAGGGGAGGGGAAATACGGGGAACTGATACTGGGGACCTAAGTTGAAGAAGAATATTTTGAGAGTGATGATGGTGACAGGTGTGCAAATGTGGTCTGCATACAATTGATGTATGTATTGATCGTGGTGGGAGCTGTTTGAGTCCCCAATACAATTATGTATAAAAAAAGGGAGGGGGAAAGAGGAGCTTATACAAGGGCTCAAGTAGAAATATTTGGAAATGAAGATGGCAACATGTGTGCAAATATGCTTGAAACAAATGAAGTCTGGAATGTTATGAGAGATGTGAGAGCCTCCAATAAAATCATTGGAGACAAAAAAAAAAAAAAGAATTCAGCAGAAAAAAACACACAACACACAAACCCCAAGCAATCCTTGGTTTGGGTTACAGTCTAATAGCACATGTTCTTGGATTACAAATTAAAAAAAAAAAGCAGGAGCATGTGTGTGTAATTACACACGGGTAGGATGACTCTGCTTGTGCAAGAAGATTCTCAGTGGGACAAAAGGATTCAGGGGCAAGTCTCCTTTAAGTGACAAGTTCGCCTGACGGCTTTGACTTAATTTTCTTAGCATGACTCCTGCCCACGTTTCCAAGACAGGGCCTTCCGCTCCTGACAGTTTTGTCATCCCTGGCTTTCTTGCAAGGTCCCCTTGAGTTTTGAGCAGGACCAGCTAGCGTCCTGAGAGAGGACAATGGAGTCAGCTCGCTCCCCCTGAAGCCGTCGGTTGGTTGTAAGCAGCACCACGGTTTTACAGACCACCGAGAACTCAAAAGGGCCATCCATGGTAATTGTATGATATCACTGACTAGAAAACACATTCTGACTCCGGAACTGGGAAAGCTTTAAAAATAAACAAACAGAGTGGGCATCTCAGAATCAACTGAGTCCAGAATCAGTTGGAGAAGTGGGATTCCTGGTGGAAAGGGGAACAGACACATGGGGGGCCAATCCCTAAATGGATCTTGGCTTCACTTGATCCAGCCGGTTCCCCAACAAGTGGACCTCATGGGTGCCAGAAGAGATCCATGCTCCATAGACTTTCAATGGCTGGCTTTTTGGAAATAGATTGCTAGACTTTTCTAGCAACCCAAGCCAACCTCTGGGTAGATTCTAAGTTTCCCTTGAATTCCTTCTGAACTTCTGGCTGAGGATGTGAGCAGTCTTGCCTGCAGGCAGAGTGCATTAGAAAGTGGATCCTTCTTCACCTTCGCTAGCCCAGCTGGGGCTTGCTCCCTTAGGGAATTACCAGAGTGTATACTTGAAGGAGACCAACAACCTGGGGCCTCATAGTCACGAGTCATGTGTTGTCTGCCTTGGTTGGAGGGCCCTGGACCAATCTCGTAAGGTCTTCTGCCTAATATAAAGTGACCTGATTTTAACATTGGTAAAGCAGGACACCATTGACTGGGGTGGGGTCGGGGTGGGTGTAGAGAGGGTATATTCCCTTCTCATTCTCCCACTGTTCCTAGTTTGGCAGGCATTCTTTCCAAAAATCGGGACTTTTAAAAAATGCCATGGAACACAGGAAAAATGGTTTAAAATAGGGACTGCCCCACCAAAAGCGGGACATCCGGTCACTTTATGTTTATAATACATAAACATCATGTATTTATTTATAATACATGAACGGTTTCTGTTCCAGTCATGATCTTGTTTCCACTTTCCTAGTCCCACCTGGAACTGTGATTGATGTGCCGCCAATCAGGCGCCCTCATGACCTTGTGCTAACGGTCTCCGTCATCGGAGGAGGTGTCTTTTTTCTCTTCTTTGTGCTTGCTTAAAACTCAATAAAGGTTTCTCCTTAAATTGTATTTGAAATCTAGAGCCTCTTTTGAACCCTAGAACAAAAGTTACCATTTTATACCACCCAGGGCCTCCCTAGAGGAACGTGGTAGCACAGTGGTTCCGAGTTGGGCTGCAGTCCACAAGGCAGCAGTTCAAAACCACTAGCTGTCTCAGGGGAGAAAAATGAGGCTTTCTACTCCCAGGGGAGTAGAAACTCACAGGGGTGGTTCTGTCCAGCCCTGGAGTGGGGGTGGGGGGTCCCTAGGAATCGGTATCGATTGCATGACAGGGAGTGAGGAAGGGTCTCCATACTTGACTCAATGTTCCTTATTTGTGTTTTGTTAAGGAAATCACCAATCCACAGGCCCCATGAGACTGGGGCGTGGGTGTGTTTTGTTCATCACTGTATCCCTATTATTGGCTCAGAGAGTACATACTCCATAAATATTTGCTGAGCGAATAAATATGGAGTGAAATCAAGGGCCAGAAGAGAAAATAAATCTTTCAGACGTCCCCCATTGTGGGTATTTGGGCTTATTTTCCTTCAAGTCTTATTTCCTATGAATATGCTCTTTTATATACATGTAAACATAATGTATTATTACATTTAGCTCTGGGATGTGTTTTTGAATTTCTCTATTAATATGAATGGAATGATGGAATGAGATGATGCGGAAATGCTTTGAAGACGGTAAATGCTTAACAAAATATCTTATATTAGTTATAATAATCAAATGAATGGGGCTGATTTTCTGAGGACGTGCTTCAAAGCAAACAACACATTTGCCCTCGGAAGCCGGGAATAGGTTCTGTTCTCCCATCATTCTCACAATGGGGAGTGCCTGCTTCAGGCTGGAAAGAGAGGGAGAGACTTAGGAACGCTTAGAAGCCATCAGCTCCACCTCCGAAGCCACCGAGAAATGTCTTCAGTGGCACTGAAAGGGGTGGGAGGGATGGTGGTGAGTAGGAAGAAGTGTAGAACTTTCCCCTCCCCACCTTCCCTCTCTGTGGGCAGAAGTGAAGCTTTGGGTTTCCAAGACTGGGCCTCACTTTCTCCGCATGCTAATTACGCAGGCGCCAGGGGTGGGTGGGTGTGAATGAAGCCATTCAGGCTAGACAGCGGTGGCGGGAGCAGTCGACAAAGCGCAAAGTCAGACGGATCTTGGACAAACAGCACCAAGCCACCTTCCCCTGGATAGGAAACCCACACACACGCTGATCAGTCCGGCCAGTGCAGGACTCTTTGAAGGGAGGTGGGGTTGCTTGCAAAACACGCTGAAGGGGGAACACAAATGTAGACCGAGGCTAAAAGCATAGTAGGAGTGCTGGTGGGCACAGCACCCAGTGGTGAATGGAAGTTGGCTATTTGAACCTACTAGCTGTTCAGTGGGAAGAGAAGAGGGAGTCTCCTTCTGTAATGTGCCCCCTCCCCCTGGGACAGTTCTATTCTGTTTCTCAGGGCCCCTGGGAGTCAGCATCGATCAGTCGGCGACATGGGGACTAGGTTCATCTCTGATCTCTGCCCATCCATGCTTGTGCTCTGACCTGCTGGTCTAGCTCTCACTCAGTCTTCCTCACCCAAATCTCCAGTCCTGGATTTTCCCTCCTATTGTCTGCCTGCGCCCTACCACCCATCTGTCAGTTGGTCACACTGTGGTGGCTTGAGTGGCGCATGCTGGGTGCTGGAAGCAATGCCGTTGGTATTGTACCTACCAGCAGGCTCAGCCATGGTAGGCAGGTTTCACTGGTGATTCCAGACTAAGATAGACTTGGAAACAACAACAACAACAACAACAGCAAAGAAATGCCGGGCCACTGACTTCCCAACTTTAGCCACCGAGAACCATCGAGATCGCAAGAGAACATCGATGTGTTTGGACACATCCGTCACCAACACAACTGCTGACTGGGGGGGTGGCGGGTCCATGAGGACGTAAGAGAGCTCTGGTGACATGGATCCACACAGTATGGACTCGAAGCTTCTGGCCAGAATGGGAGGTCCAAGTGGACCCCGCTGTGCATCTCCGCCTTGTGGATGCATTTTTCTGGTGGTTCTGCTTGGTGCCCATCTCACATCCCATGGAGTCTCTGCCCCCGTCTCTGGGGGAATGCACAGCAGCCAGACCTACCTCTAGTACCCACTGGGCCTGCTTCTAAGGCCCTGCTCTCTTCCTTTCTGTTGCCTGTGGATGCTGATCTTTGGCCAGACCTGACAGTCCAGGGCCCAGCCCACCAACCCCGCTCCATGCATGCCCTTCCAGACATGGGAGCACACAGCTCTTGTGCAGGCGTCTGACCGACGTCTGTCCAGAACCTCACTTTCAGAAATGGGGTGAGCAGCTACAACCAGTAGGGGATAAGCGGTGACACGCGAGTCACATTTTAAATCTAGTGGAGGGTGCACACGAAGTCAGAGTCTCACCCAGGTCTTTCTTGTCGGGGCAAACTAGAAAACAAAGCTCTGGGGTTGGAGAGGCAGAAACAGTGGCCGCCTGGCTCCCTGAATTGGAAAAGTCTCCCCTTTCGAAATGGAAAACTCCTGTCAGTCTCAGGCAGGCTGCAGGCTGATGTCCTGGCTGGCTGGGTGAGGATCCTTCCATGAGGACTCTTCCTCAGGGGATGCACAATCAAAGGACAGGTGGAAACCCACCCAACAGGCTCCTCCCCCTGAAAGTCCATTGCAGGAGAGTGAGCCCCGGGGTTTTTCTCTGGAACTCACTCTGCAAACCCTGGCTGGCAGTTTCCTTCATATTTTTAAGAAAAATGAACTTCAAACAGAAAGTCCACCAGCAGATGGTTCTGGGGGAATCGGAAGCTCAGTGACATAAGGAGAAAACAGGGGCTGGGGCTCCCCCCACACCTGCTTTCAGGGATTGAGAGCTGGGTGTGGGAGATGGTGGCGGATGCTCCTCTCCGCTGCAACCTCTGCGAGCGATGAAGGAAGCGGAGGGTTTCACCTGCTGGGTGCTCAGGGTAACAGAGACACTCAGGGAGCCACTGGGGTCCTGCAAACCAGGACGCTCTGGGTAAGTCCTGCGACCACGCCCAGCCTGCTCCAGGGCCTGCTAAGGGTGGGGTCAGCACTTCTTCCTCTGAGGACCTCTGCAGGAGCCTCAGCAGGGAGGACCCTGGGCCGAGGATCCCGTCTGGTGGACTTACCCTCTGCTCCTGGGTGGCCACGAAGGTCTGGAACCCCGGAGCCACGCCAAAGCCCAGCTCTTGGATGAAAGGAGGCTCAGCCTGACTGTGAATCTGAACTCTCACTCCTGCTTCAAACGTCGTCTCGTCTGAAAGCACAAAGAAGGACAGGGTGGGGGTCAGTGACCCGGATGCTCTGGAGTCCTGGGATTGGCAAAGCTCAGGGACCCCAGAAAGGACATGGGATGGGCAGGATGTTGTCCGTCTGACTCAGGGTGACCCGTTGTGGGCAGGACAGAAGTGGGCTCAGAGGGCTTGAGGCCTCTGGAAAAAGAAACAAACAAATACTTGTTTTGTTGTCTCTTAGGTGACAGCTCACATGGCAAATTGGTTTTCCAATCAATGATCCATACACAAATTGTTCTGTGCCATTTGCTGCCCCCCACCCCCACCCCCGATGTGTCAGCACACTTCCATTTTCCACCAGGGGTTTCTTGTTTCTCGTCTTTTCGTTTCCCTGGCCCTCCCTGACCGACGGCTCCTCTTTCTTGGTTGGGGGGACGTGACTCTTGTGGTGCTGATTTTTCTAGGAAGCACATTCTTCTCAGAGCTACAGTGTGTTGCATGGTCTCCCGCCTACGATTTGCCTGAAAGGTCAGAGTGGCATCAGTTAGTCCCATGCTAGAAAGTTGTCGGAAGGCAATGGGCTGGGCCTTTCCTCGTGTCTCAAACCAATGAATCTGGCTTTCTGTGTTAGTTTCTCAGTTCTGCCTTGTGCTCTACGTCTTCCACCCGTTCTCACTGGGGCTTTTTATTGTGACTATGGGCAGAGCAGCTGATGGGGGCAGCTGCGCACTACCTAGTTCTTCTGGTTCCTGGCCAGAGCAGGCAGTGGGTCATGTCAGCCATGAGTGCGCAGGACTAGTTGCTTCTTTGAATCTTCCTCCCTCCCTCATTCTCCTTTGCTCTAGACACCAATAGCTGTTTCTTAGATGGCTACTTGCAAGTTGCCAGGTCCCGAGAAGCTTCTAACCAGATTAGGTTGTAGAACTTTAGCTTTATGAACTGGGTTTTGCCAGTGGACTCAGATGTTTCTCAAGACTGCTGTCCTTAACTTTCCAATTCAGTGGCTCGGTCCTGATGGCTAGTCGCTTCTATAACTGCCTCCCATGTGTGACGACCTGCCTTTCCCTTCACCCAAACTGACACCTGTCTGCTGTCGAGTAAGCAGTGCTCCTTTCTTCTCCTCGACACTCCTAGGGCAACACTATTCTTTTTTTTTTTTCACCAGCAGGTTTATTGGCATGTGATCCCAATATCATATAATTCAATAGCTCAGCCACATTAAGAAGAGTTGCACACTCACCACTACAACCAGTTTAAGAACAGCTTCTTTATTCTTGCCTTCACTGTTATTAGTCCCCCCATCCCCAACCTCCCTTGCCATAGTCCCGGGGAATCATCAATCCACTTATTGTCACTATAGATGTACCCATCCTGGATTTCATATGCAGGAAAACATTAAACAAACAAACAAAAACAAATAAAAGCTTAATAAGAACAGCAAAGCAGAATGGATGAAAATTTCTGTAGAACAAATTTTAAGCACTCATGAGAGAGATGAAATGATAGGGTGCTAAATTTTAACCTAACCACATTGGCCACAATCCACTTCCCAATGCATGCATGACAGCAGGACTGGTAACATCCCTAGTCCATGGTCGGAGGGGTAGAACTATTCTTGACCCTTTATGCTCATGGACTCATACTATAGCTGTCCTTTTGTGTTTGACTTATTTTATTCAGCAACATTCCTCCATGTTTTGAGATGTTTCGTGGGCTCACCAGTATTTTTCATGCCTGCATAGTATTCCATTGTACGTTTGTACCACTAGTTGTTTATCCATTCATCTATAGGTGGGCACTTGGGCTGTTTCCATGTTTTGTTATTGTGACTGTGATAGGTTTATCGTGCCAACTAGGCCAATAGGAACATGTGGGCAGAGATTAATCAAGTTGCACCTTGATTGGAGAGCAATGAGGCCTCTCTCTCGCTCCCTGGTGACTAGACCAGCATGTTTAGCTAGTTCTCTGCATCAACCCATGTGCTACACTACCTGTGGGCCAAGCCAATGTATGGGTGGTGTTGCTAGAGTTTGAGGCTCTTTTGAGACCTGCTTTGCCTTGCTGCTGGCTCATACATGGCTTGACCTGGAGGCTGGTGGATTCTGTCATCTTGCATTGCTTGAGCTTGAGAGCCCAGAGGGGCCTGCTTTCCTGAGCTCCCTTTCTACTGAGTGTTGTTGACCCACCCTGCTATCTGCTGCCTGGTGGTAGACTCTGTCTATCTTGCCCGAGGGAAGGCGTCCGTATCTGCTTCCTTGATGTTGGACCCAGCAACCCACTTGAGTTGAAGGACTTTTAATATAGTACTGTTCCACACGAGTTGGACTGAGCCCTCTGAACTAATTAGCAGTTATATTCCTTCTTGCTGTATAAACCTTATCTATCTATCCATCTATCGAATTATAAGTGTTCTGATTTTGTTTCCCTAGAGCCTCACAGTGACTAAGCTGCAATGAATAAGGGCATGCAGATGTTGTTCATGTCACAACTTCTATTGTTCTCGGATATATCCCTAGCAGTAGGATTGCTGAATTGTATGGGGAAGCTATTACTTTGGGGAAGTAGCTCACAAAGCCTCTCTGTGGGTTTGAACCCCCAACCTTTTTTGATAGTAGTCAAGCACTAAGCTAACCACACACAGATTTCTGGTAGGCAGGATAATGGCTCCCACAGATATCCAAGTCCTAATCCCAGAAACTATGAATACGTTAGCTTCCATGGCAAGACTGAGTGTGGTAAAGACCCTGCGACGGACAGATTGTCCATCAGTGTCATCATTAACTTCCTTAGAAGAGGGAGCTAAGAGAGTCAGAGAGATAATGGGAGATGCTAACTGTTGACTTTGAAGATGGTCGAAGGGTCCACGCACTGAGGAATGCAGGCAGCCCATGAAACCAGGAAAAGCCCAGGACATAGATTCCCCTCTCAAGAACTTCCAGAAAGAACGCAGCTCCACTCGCTCAGTCTGGACTTCTCACCTCTAGAACTGCATGACAGCAAATGTGTGCCATCTTAAGCTTGTGGTCATCTGTTAATGGAAAAAGTTGGTAATGCTCAGGTCCACTCCTTGCCCTGGTCTCCCAATGGATAGAATGGGATTCTGAAGTTGGTGGAGAACTTTTAGTTATCAACTCTTCCACTGGGCCAGGTGCTGAAGGAGATGACATTAGGAGGAGGAAAACATGATAATACAGGAAGAAGAAAGAAAAATGAAGGCTGGCTCTGGGTAACAGGATGTTTGCCTCTTGGAGGTGCAAGAGATGAGCATCCAGAAGAGATGCTCCCCCACTCTGTGGTTGCTTTTGGCAGAGATGAACCTCAACCCTGGGGGGAGGGGTAGTGGCACCTGACTCTTCCCTCCATTAGTGCTCAACATGGGTTGGTCATGAGTCTCTGGAATTGTGTCAGCCTTTGCTGGGTCTTCCGCCCTGTCTCACCCTCTTCAATGCAACCTCACCAACCAACCAACCAACCAACCAACCAACCAACCAACTAACAGAATAGATTTTCCACTCTGCAACCTGTGTCCCTTAACCTCCCCTGCTGCAGCCTCTGGGATGTCCCCTGTGCTGTGGCACTTAAGGTCCAGCCATGCAGGGCTGCCCAGACTGGTCGCTGCTGTGGTTCTCTGCTCTGCACACCTGCACCTGAGTCTCCTTCTCTCTGTGACATCTATCCTTCTTGCCCACTGGACTGGCTCCTTGAACATCAAGGAGACTCAATCCCCAGCCTCACCCCAAGCAACTCCTTCACTTTTCCTGGTTGGGCTTTCCTTAGATGCCTGATAGCTACACTGTTCTGGCTGGTGATTCTGTGTCAGACACCAGGCTGGAACATCCTGAGCCCAAAGCTTTATCTCTGGATCCTTATGGCTTACACGGGGCCAAGTCCATAGCAGGTACTCAGGGAAATGCCCACTGAATGGCTTACTGAGAGATTCGGGATTCAAGCCTCATGCATTTGTGAATGGGCAAGGCCAGTGTTCTAAAGGGTGATGTCTGCGAGGAGCATGGGGAAAAGAGGTGAGGGAGGACCTGGGGGAAAGAGGTGAAGGTGGACCTGGAGACAGGGGGAGAGAGAGTTCAGAAAGGGAGGCAGTGTGTAAGCATCATGCCGTAGCTTGGGGAGTTCTGGGGCAGGCAGGAGAATGGACGTGACATAGAGAGTGCCTGGTGGCTACTGTCTGAGGCAGGCCTGTCGGCCAGAAGCCTGGAGAAAATGCCAAGGACAGTGGGTGATGGAAAGCCAGGCCCAGTGCAGACAGGAACCAGGGGCAGGGCAGGGCAGGGCTTTCAAAGTCTTGCCGTGGGGAGCCCAGTGGTGCATGCTGGGATTCAGCAAAAGAGACCCACTTACCTCAGCCAGGCGTCCTTGCCCCCATGCCTCGTTAAAGTGGAGTCCCCCAAACTTCCCTGCACACACAGCCCTCTGTGCCTCCCCTAGGTCTGCTGTCCTGCTATTTCCTCTGTACCCGGAGGACTCGATCATTCTCATTCTCTCTCTCTCTCTCTCTCTCTCTCTCTCTCTCTCTCTCTCTCACACACACACACACACACACACACACACACACACACATCCCCCTCTGTTTGTGGCTTGGGAGACTCTCTTCCCCCCACAGATAGAGAACTCCCTGAGAAAGAGACCATTTCTTAACTTTTAAACAGTGTTGTAAAAATACATAAAGTCTTTAAAAATAATCCAAAACTCTTGCAGCGATCAAGTCCCTTCTGACTCAAAACAACCCTGTAGGACTTGCCCTCCTGGGTTTCTGAGACCATAACTCTTTCTTCTTCTTCTTTCCTTTTTCCTTGTGCCGGCGTTTGAGGATAGAAGAGGCGGACGGGTAGCCGCCGGCACTGAAGACATGACGCCGAGGGGCCTGGAGTCCGCTCTGTCTGCTTCCACACATGACGGGGACCAGGGAGACCTTAATTCTTTAGGGGACCAGAAGGCTGAACTTTCTCCTGCGGAGTGACTGCTAATTCCAAACTTCTGACTTTGTAGAAAACCAGCAGAGCTCCTCCATACACCTTTTGCCAGTTCAACCCGTTTTTTGGTGTGCGATTTCATGACATCATCAGTGTCACCTTTTTTCCCACATTTTAAATACATACACATATATGTATGTATGTATATATCATCTATATAAAGGCTTATAAATATGCGGGGTTCTATATGTGTATATACGTATACATGTGTGCATACATCGCAACACATATAAATGTGGGCTTCAAAATCCCACAGAAAAATTCCCTTGTCTTTGGATCCCATTTCCCCACAAACCTTCTGAAGAAATCCCCTCCTAGCACGTTTGCCAACTTCACACTCATCCTGTGAACAATTGGCTGTCCAGTTACCTCCACCAGGTTGTACAGCCACCGAGACACTGCCCATCAGAAAGGCCCCCACCTCCTAACCATGGCTCCCCAGAGAGACCCTTCCTTATCCTCCCCAGTGTCCCCTTTGCTTAGTCCAGGGTCTGGCCCACAGGCAGACCCCGAGAAAGGTTTCAGAGAAAGAGAGAGAGAGAGAGAGAGCAGGGCTGCAGGAGGGGAGAACTCAGGTGGAAGCCGGGTGTTGGGAGGTGCGGCTTTCAAGGCTCTTCTCCAAAGCTTGGCTGGGGAGCGGGGTTGAGGAGAGGGTTAGGCAAGCGGAGAAGAGGCTGGGGCAGGGACAAGAGCGGGCACTGAGTGATGTGGGGATTTTGGAGATGTCTGTGCTTGGATGAGCTGAAAGCGGGCTCAGGGAGCCGTGGGAGGGGAGGGAGGGGAGAGTTGCCAGCACTGGATGCCAAAGCTGCTGGAAGGTGCATGCCTGCTGTGTGACCAAACTTAAGGAACCGTGCAGTCTTACGGTAAGATGGGCTCATCGGATCCTTGAGGATCACAGGGAGGAATGGAAAACGAAGCTTTTGTGCCAAACACTGCAACTAAGAGGCTAGACTGAGGGGATAGGCAGAGAGACTCTGGAAACCCAGCCCAGGGGCAGTAGCAGCAGTTCTGGCAGAGCACACAGTCACTAAATGAGCCCACCTCTGCCCAAGTCCAAGGGATGGAAGGCAGGAGGAGGAGCGGGTGGTGGAGAAAACTCTCGTGTCCTTAGAACAGCGCAGTCCAAGGGGGCATCCCTGCCAGGCCCGTTCTCAGGCGCGATGGCCGGAGAATTGAGTTCCACAGGGTTTTCTGTGGCTGCTTTTGGTGAAGTGTTATCTCCAGCCTGTCTTCTGTGGCAACTCTGGGGGGCCTTGAACCTGCGATCTTTCAGCTCACAGTCAAATGCTTCACATCCGTGCTACCCAGGGGCTGCTGGAGCATTACAGTGGTCTGTCATTGGCACGGACCCCGCAAAGTGTGACCAGGTGCAACCGAGATGCAGGATTCTAAATCTCATTTTGAAAGGAAATAGCCACTGTGCATAGCTAGCTGGCAAGAGGACTGGGCAGAGCAGTTCTAGAACATGTGCTGTGAGCAGAGCCCAGCCCGCACAGAGCGGGGCGGGGATCAGGGCTCCATCACCGGGACCCTGACTGGGGATGGCCATTTCTAGTCCGTTACATGCTGGGCTGCGGTCTGAGAAGTTGGCAGTTCGATACCACCAGGCACTCCATGGGAGACAGGTGGGGCCTTCCACTTCTGTCGAGAGTCTCAGTTTTGGAAGCAGAGGGAGCAAGCCTACCCTGTCTGCTAGGGCTGCCGTGCTGACCTTGATTCGATGTCAGAGAGTTTGGGGTTTTTGTTGCTTCTATCTCCCAGAGTCCTTATCAAAGCGTCTGATTCAGAACATACCTGTTTGCTGAGGAGGAAACAAGCAAGGGCATGTCCTTTGCTGGGTCTGCCGTCCCCTGCCATCTGACGGGCCACTGGGTGCTGGCCTGAGAGGCAGCAGCACCCGCAGCCCAGCTACGGGCTTCCTCCTTCATCTCAGGGTCCTGAAGCCGGATCCCTGTGGAGCAGGGGAGCTCAAACACAGCAGGGCAGCAGCAAGTGAAATCGATTTGACTCAGAGCAGAGTCCAACTTGGGGAAGCTGGGGGCCAGAGCACTCTCCCCCGAGCACCTGCCAGGGCCCAGGCAAGGAGGCCCGCCTATGGGGTGTTTGCTGCTTGTGCAGTGGGCAGAAGGCATAATGGGGCAGGGAAAGTACTTCCAGAGAAAAACAGCTTACATTCTATAATCTTTGTAAATGACAGGAGATGTGCCAAGGAAATACTGCAGAAGGGGAGGGCCCCAGAAAGGCCATAGAGATTTCCTAGGGCCAGGAGGCGCAATCTTGTTGAAGGAAACTGGCTTTATGATAGGGGCTGGGTCAGTCAGTGGCCCCACAGGGGGTCCCACAGGACCCTCAATGGCTGGTTTTAGAAGAAAGTAACCAGGCTTTTCTTCCTCTCCTTCAAAAGAGCATCACTAAACAAACAAAACAGATTCACTGACATCAAGTGGATGCCGCCTCATAGTGACTGCCTCCGGGGGCTTCTGAGGCTGTACCTGTTTACAGAAGTAGCAAGTCTTTCTCATTTTACAAAGGCAGCTTAAAAAGCTTTCTAAAAATTCCATTGATCGAATTCTACCAAAAGATCACACAGCAATGCCATCCAACTGGGTACCTCTCCCAGCTTCTGGCCATGCACACACATGGCCCCAGCCCACTTCCTTTCCTCTTCTTTTCTTCAACATTTTATTATCCATTGGGTGAAGGCTCCTGGACAGATGGGTCTCCCACTTGGCAATTGCTACACATTTTGTGTCTGGTGTCAGAGGAGCTCTGGGGGGCTGGCGGCTCTTTGGTTAGCAGCAGTGTGCTCACTGCTTGCGCCTTAGAAGGTTTGAGAGAAGATGGGGGAGAGACAGACCAGCCACAGCACATGGTTCACCCGCAGTGTAGGAAGGGCCCTGCCGATGACTGAGTTTCCTGGTGCTGCCTAACAAAACACCACCAACCGGGAACTTGACAGGAGGCCTGGGGGGGGGGGGGGCTGCCCTGTAAGCACTGGACTGCAAGCTTGGCAGATCAAACCCACCAGCCGCCCTTCAGGAGAAAGATCAAGTTCACCAAGTCCATAAAGATGGATAGCCTTGGAAGTGCTTGCTGTGAGTGGGGATAGACTTGGCAGTGGATTTGGGATTGGTGTTGGGAGGTTTCTGGGAGACGTTTGACCATCCCACAGTCCTGCAGGTTACTATGTCAGCAGGACCATTTTCTCCTCAGATTTGAGATGATAGGTGCTTCTTGACCCTGGTGGCATCTGCCATTCTCAGACTGCTGCAGTTTTACGCCACATGCTGCCTTCCTTCTATTTCTGTGCCTCCTCTTCTCTTCCATGGGGCACCATGCAGGGGGGGCTAGGACGCCCAGCCTCCTGCTCTGACAGGGCCTCCTGTTCACTAACAACACCTTCAGAGACCCTTCTTCTAAATCAGGCCATGATCACAGGTAGCCAGGGTCGACGTGGACAGTCTGGAAGGCATAATTCAATGTGCCTCAGCACACCTCATTTTGCACGCCAGCACTGAGGAGTCTTTTTTTGTAGATCCATTTAGCCACTCGCATCAAGCTGGAAGAGGCAGCTCTTTCTAAAGGATCTGTCAGTTGTAGCTTAGCTGAAAGGCCAATGGCGTGGCCTCCTGTCCTCCTCTTTGGCCCCACCCTTCAACAAGCCCAGTAAAACCTCATCTCTCAGTAAGAAAATTGGACCTGGTATGGAGGAGACAGGCTCCTTCAAGCTTGATCGCATGCAGGTGACATTTTGAGGGCAGGCAGGAAAAACAATCAGCATTGCATCCCTGTGCCAGAGGGGCCAAAATTCCGTCTGTTCAGGGCGGCCTCTTTTGAAAGGAGATGCCACCCAGGTGTCCCCAGAAGGGAAAGCACACAGTGGCCACAGAGACTTGGGGAAGGCTGCAAACCTGGGCGCCCTCCCATACTGGCATTCCAAAGGCCTCGGGAAACATGCAGAAGGCACTCTGATGGCACACCGCTGCCAAGCCAAAGGCTGGTGGCGCGAACCCAGCAGCTCTTCCACAGGAGAAAGGGCGTTTGTTTTGCTTTGGGGAGAACGCCCACAGACTGGTTGGTGCACATGCTTACTATGCCCAGCTGCTGGCCACGAGTTTGGAGGCTTGGGTTCACCCAGAGGGCCCTCTGAGATCTCCTCCTGAAGAACCATCCCTTGAGGACCGCATGGGGCATCCTACTCAGACACATCAGGCCAGACACATTGGCGTGGGCAGGTCGACGGCTGGTTGCTGGTTGAGGAGTGCAGTGGCGCACGCTATACTTTGTTGAGCCAGTGGTTCCCCAGAGCAACTTCTTTCTTCCGCCTCCACTTCCCAGAAGCTCTAGCTTTTGTTGGAGAGAGCCAAGGGCCAACTCGGAAGGTCCCAATTCAGCTCCCACCTCCAATCCCAACCAGTCTGAGGAAGTCACTCAGTTGCTCAGAGAACTTGCATACAGCTGCTGTTAAGAGCAAGATCAGAGCTGTTCCATTTCATCAAGGGATATGGACAAGTTTTGCAGGGGTCCTCGAACTATGGCCCGCGGGCCACATGTGGCCCGCCGAGGACATTTATCCGGCCCCCCCAGGTGTTTTTCCCGCCACTGCTGTCTTTCTTAGCAGCTGACTCATCCCAGGCCTGCAGTGAATTTGTTCATAGTTGTTTGTTTTTTTTTTTAAACTATAGTCAGGCCTTCCAATGGGCTGAGGGGGCAGTGAACTGGCTTCCTGTTTAAAAAGTTTGAGGACCCCTGGCTTAGAGGCTAGAAGACAGGAAAGAACCCTTCATAGGGTGTACTGTTCTGTATCTCCTAACTAGACCAGTTGGTAACATTGTACTAAGCGGGGGGAAAAGGTGGACATCGTCAAGGGTCTCATCTTGCTTGGATCCACAATCCATGTGGTATGAGATCCAACAAGGCATCATGCCAGTGGTTAACTCTCTGGCAGCAGACCTCATTAACGTGATGATAAACAAGGATGTTAATTTGAAGGTTAAGGTGCGTCTGACCCTAGCCCTGGTGTTTCCCATTTCCTCACATGCATGTGCAAACTGGGCCTGAACTAAAGAAGACTCAGAGCATTTGAACGGTGGTGCCGGTGAGGAATGTTGAAAATACCACGGACTACCAAAAGAACAAACACATCTGTCTCCCAAGAAGTATAGTCAGACTGCTCCTTAGAAGCAAGGAGGTTCAGATCTGGTCCTCTCCAGTACTCTGGGCATGTTGTCAAGAGAGACTCATCCCTGCTGAAGGAGATTGTAGTTGGTAAGGCAGAGGGGTAGTGAAAAAGAGAAAGAGTCTTGACAAAAGGCACTGACACAGGGGTTGCCACAATGAGCTCAGACATAAGAACAGCTGTGCGGATGGCACCCTGCAGGACTGGGCCGTGCTTCCTTCTGTTGGGCATAGGTCATGATGGTGGGTGTAGGGAATCGACCGGATGATACATAATGACGACAACAAGTTCTGCACCAAGGCGGAGGGAGGGAGCCCGTGTGAGCGCTTAGTTATGCGATACAGAAATGTGACTGCACTTCACACCTTCCTACTTAGCAGGGTGTTTACGAAATTTACAGGAGTGAAGGCGCTGTGTCTAGAGATGGGTCTGGCCTCATTAAAAAAAGATTTATCCCAACGATTCGTTAAAGACTTGAGTTTCCCAAGTGCATTCAGCCTCGGAGATTATAAATCATTTGATAAGCAGGCTGAGGAGTCTGCGTGGGCAGCCCGGGTGCTAGAGACACCACCCTTGAAAAGACGTCAAGACGTGCCGCATCTCTGAGCTGATCAGGGAAGGTGGTGGATGATTAAGATTCCATTTATAAGGACCCTGTTTACACACGCTGGCAGCGGACATTCGGTACATCCTGATTGCTGAATGGCTCGTATGTATAAATTGCGATGTGATTATAGCATTGGAGTCACTCAAGTCGTCGCTGATTTCACAGCAGCTTTTTGAGACTGGATAGTTTCTCAACCCGTGAATGTGACAAAGCAGTGTTCACAAGGATAGTGTTCACACGTGTTGATGCTTGAGAAATATTTTGAATGTTCGGGGGGTACCCTTGCCTTTCCAAGCAATCGGGAAGCTTGTCTACAGGTGTGCTGGCCACACCTGCACGTGCTGATGAATCACCTGGCCACACTGGCACAGTGTGGAACTGAGGTGGGGCTCCAAGGTGAGGTGGATGCTGCTGTCTGAGGATCACACCGGGGGCAGCAGGACTCACAGGAGACTATCTGTGTCTTGAGCAGAATATACTAAGTCCCTTTGTCTATCTCTCTAGTTCTAGGCTTCATCCTCTGATGCAAACACCCCACACACTAATACACACACACACACACACACGGCCTTCGCTCTGGAGAATCCTCTCATCCCCCGGATCTCATATCCCCATGGTCTGCGTCATCATGCACATTGGACTGTAACTCCCATAACGCTCCCAGCAACATGGCAAATAGGCTGAGGCTTGTACTAAAGTGTATCTCCTCTCTGAAATCTCGACTTCCCTTTCTTCCTTTCTGTGCTCCCCATTGTTCCCCTTCCATCTCCTAGTGACCTTTATTGGTTTCAAGGTCCGAACTAGACTGTCGTGCCTGCCATTCTGAAATACTTCATAGAAAAGTTATTGTCTCCCACAATGATTGCTGCTACCACTTCCACCACTGTCTACCTAACTGTGCATCATGCTGTGGACACTTGTGTGCTTCTAGGATGTCATGGTGGACAAGCTGTACCTGTGGCAATTACATAATCTCCTGTCATCTTGAATGCCAAGGTGGAGGTTAGCCTGTGAATCAGGTCATAGTCAATCGTGCGTCCCTGTAGGTATGGTTTTCTTTTGAGGATTCTGGGAGCTCCTGTCTTCCTCTCTGGAGGTGGGACATACTTTTTCTACTTCACATTCCTAGCAGCCAGATGAAACGGTGCTGTTGGAGGCAAAGCCCTGGAGCTGGAGGAGCCATGTGGAGACCCACACCACCACTGAGAGGCTTCCATCACTACTGGACCCACAAGACTTTCTACCCACTGCCCTATGATTTTCCTGAATTCAGCATCATTGTATGTGCTGTGTGAGACTGAAGTGGTATTGGACAGAAGGGCTAATATCAGATTGATGGACTGGATCTGCACTGGGCTGAGATGTTTTCGTCACATACAATTGCTCTTTGATGGAAAGCTCTCTCTTATCTACAGATGAGTGTCTCTGCATTTGTTTCTTTAGTCAACCTGGACTAACCCAGTACCACTGGTACTTCAAATACCGGCCAGGTCACCCAGAGGGAACAGAATCCAATGGAGTGTCCAGACTAGGAAGAAAGGACTAGTGTCTACTTTTGGAAAGGAGTCAATGAAAACCCCATGGATCACAGAATATGTACTGTCTGAGATTTTTGACTCCGTTCTTTTGGTGGCAGATCAGGAGGAAGCAATCGCCAGAGAAGGGCATGGCGTTTGGTAGAATGGAGGACCAGCAAAAGAGAGGGAGAATCCATAGTGAGAAGGCCTGACACCATGGCCACAATGAAGACACCAAGAGTCATGGGGACGGTGCGGTTATTGTTGTTGGTAGGTGCCTTTGAGTTGGGTCCAACTCAGCCTGTGGACAACAGAAGAAAACAACCACCCCTCCCTGTGCTGTTGTGCTTGAGCCCATCGGCCCGTCCATTTTGGATTGGGAACTCTTTGAAGATCTGGACCCGGATCTTTATGTCTGTATCACGGAGTATCTGGTTCATAAATGCCTACTCATTGAACGAGAGGACATGAGATCTGATGGCAGGACTATCCCATATGCCTCCTACATGTTCTTGGAGAGGGTGGCCTGGCTGGGTTGGGAGTCCTAGGCAGAACACATATACAAAGGCACTTCAAAAAGTGGGCGGGGAAACCAGAATGGAAAGATAATAGCATTTTCTCATGAACTGTTGTAGACCCTCATATTTCTGCACAGCACTTAGCTTAATGCAGGTTTCCCCAGAACAATGGAAGCTGGGCTACTGCTGCCTCCCACAGTGCTTCTGATTTATGGAATTATTTCCCCAGGCTCCTTAGGCACCTAGGGCGACCCCCTCCTCCCTGCTGGCCCCAAGCCTCATCTGAGAGAGAGCTTAGCACCCTAGCTAGTTGTTGTGTGTTGACGCACTCCAAACTTTCAGAAACCAGGCCAGAATCTGCTTCTCTCATTTTGGGAGGTCCTCGACTCCCGGCTGCTTGACAAGAGTTCTTCCTGAGAGCAGAGATAGCGGGGCCAACCAAAGCAAAAACAGCATCATCCGTGCTTGCTTGTGATGGAAGATAGAAAATGCTACCCTTGATTGCTGTTCAGGCCCTCCAGCTACGCTGAAAATTTATGACTAATTTTAATTTAACTTTTATCACATTTTTATCAAAGCAAGATATGTACATAATTTTGAAAGCCAAATGGCACCTCGAGGCTTCTGATGAGAAGCAGCTGCTTTCTGCTTCACCTCTCCCCACTCCCAGAGTCCAAGAAAGACTCTCAGCGGTGGGAGCTGGTTTTTGTTATCGTCTCTTCTTTGCTAGCATTTACTCTCATGCTTGCATAGACATCAGGTGACAGTTACTGCTCAGTTGTCAAACGTGTCTGTAGTCCTTGCCGGCTCTGGCCCATGGTGACGCCAAGTATAGTCAAAAGAAAGCTGCCCAGTTCTGCACCGTCCCCATGAAGGGACCTGGAATGGACAGTTGGGATTCACAAGTCTTTCACGGGCTGACTTTCTGTAGCAGGTCACCAGGCCCTTCTTTCTAGTCCACGCTGTTCTGGAACCTGTTGAGCATCATAGCGAAGGCAAGGCTGCCTGACTTTGTGGGCAGGGGCTGTGCAAGAGGCGCTTTGACCACGTCTGAGATGTGTGGTTGTTGTTGGGTGCTGTCTGGTCAGTTTGAACTGCCGTGGCTGGCAGGACAAAGCATCGTGCAGAGTTGTCGTGATGCGTGAGCCCATGATGGCAGCCACTGGGCCCATACATCTCGTGGAGGGCATTCTTTTTTTTTGCCACCGCTAACTTTTCAGAATCACACAGCACACGCATTGATGCCGAATGCAGAAAGCTCACAGGCCACAGAGTGCAAAGTTTTGCGGATGCAGCGGCAGTAGAAGCATCCCAGTGCTGGCGTGGGTCTCTATGTGGCTCCTCCAGTTCCAGGGCTCTGACTCCATCAGTGGAGTCCCATGTGGCTTGTCACCAGGAAGGTGAAGCAGAGAGTTGAGGCAAAGGATGTATGTGTCTAGTGAGCTATTTATCTCTGTCTCACCTCCAAATGAGGTCATCACGCTGTGACTTGATTGACGCCAGATTATGTAATCCCCACAGTTTCCATTAAGGAAGATGAGGATTTAGTCTTCTGATGCGAAGGGTCCCATCCTACTTCCCTTCCTTTTGTTCTCCAGATGTAGTTAGATGCTATTTTGGTCCCATGCCTAGCTCTCTGACATAATTATGATGATGTAAATGCTATTCACACCCCAGTCTTGTAGTGTAGTGTATTTGATCCCTCTCTGTGAGACATTGCTAATCCTGTTTGGTTTTTTTTTTTTTAACTGGCTTGTTTGCTTGGCCTCCTGAATGAGCTAATGTCTGCACATGATCTAACAAAGTTGTTTGGCTTGGAAACTCCTTACTGTCATGAGCTAAGGGTCTTTCTTCCTGAATTTCTCAGTTTCTCCAGGAAGAGAGCCTACAAAGTTCTGACTGGGGATAGGTGGAACAGATAAACCTGGCTTGGAGGTCTCCTGGTGCAATAAACGATCTCAATCTATCTCCTTTTACCTGGGTAGTGCCTCATCTGTTCCTTTAGCTGTGCCTGGCCGCAAGCCCAGCGAGCAAGCCTGTCTCCTGCTGGGATGAGGGATAGAACTTGTCAGGCAAGCGTTGGGCCATTGCTTGTCTCACAGAGGGCATCTGGGGACCTAATGAGTCTTTACAGACTTTCACACTCGCCCCACTCTTCAGCAGTATCTGATGCCTCCGATTCCTGATCCTTTCTGAAGGTTCGGTGGTCAGAACTGCTTTGGCTTGAGTTCCCTTCCCTACTGTAGGCCCTGATCTGGCCTGCCCAGTCAGATACCACTTAACCAATTTGCATGTCAGTCATCCAAAAATTTGGTGGCACTTGAGGCAAGTATCAGGCTGATAACAGGAAGGCTGACGGTGCAAAGTCGCCAAGCATCTTTTTTGTGGGAAGAATAGGTTCTCTGGCCCTGTACAGATGCACAGTTTGGAGGAACCCCGTATTGGGTTCTTATGAGACTGGATTGACTCCATGGCCATCAGTTGGGTTTGGATATAGGCTCATTGTCGCCTTAGGAGTCATAGGTGGGGCAGTGCGCCGCTGCTAACCAGATGTGCCTATAGAACCCACCGGCTGCTCTGAGGGAGAAAAGTCCTGGTCATCAGAGCTTGTGAAGGCTTGCAAGGCACAAGGGGAAGTTCCAGGCTGTCATCACAGAGGGTCTTGATGAGCTGCCGTGGACTCGATGGTGCACAACAACAACAACAACACCAACACCAACAACAGCGTTCTTAGGAGTCGGGATGGCATGCTCGAGGCGGGCTTCGCTGCTAATGAAATGCTTGGCAATTTGAACACACTGGCCTCCTCACGGGAGATGAGATCCAGCAATCTGTCCCCATAACGAGTTTTCTTGTTCGGTGCCTCTGAGTCACAAGGACCCTATGTGCGAGAGGACCAACCACTGCTCAGTCCTGTGCCTCCTGCACAATCCTTGCTATGCATGAGCCCATCGTCGTGGCCACTAGGTCCACCTATCTCATTGAAGGTCTTCCTCTTTTTCATGAAAGGAGCCACTTATCCACATCTCTCTCCTGATTTTAAATCATACAACAACCCCCCTTTAAACCATACCCTAGCGTTCTAGGTCTATGTACAGGTTCTGCAGGAACATGTGTACAAATTACAGCCTTGAAAATCCTATGGGAAATTCCACGCTGTCCCATGGGTTCCTAACAGGTGGCAACTGAGTTGATGGCACCTAACACAAATGTTGCCTTTTCAGTCCCTGCTGGTTTATCTTTAAAACCAAACAAAACGTCGACTGTCCTTGTAGTGTGGCTTGGGGAGGGAGCAAGAGTCCCAAAGGCACCATAGATGAGCACTTGGTTGCTAAGCCAAGGGTCAGCTGTTGGAGTCTGCCCAGCTGGGAAGAACATGAGGCAGTCTGCTCCTGAAGTACAACCCTGGAAGCAGTTATAGCAGTTCTACTTTGTCTGATGGGGTTGCAATGGGTTGAGACTGTTTGACAACCTTGAGTTAGCCATTTTTTCTTTTTCTTTTTGTTTGTTGAATGCTCCATGCTTTACCAGATTTCTCAGTGACCAGTTGCCTCAAGACTATGGAGCTCTGTGGAAATGTGCTCTGTGACTCTCACTATCCCAGGAGACAAGGAGATGGGGCTTAGAGTTAGTTTCCAGGCTGTACATGGGCACAGAACCTACCCACGTGTATTCCACTCCATCTGTGTAGTCTCCTGTCTGGTGATACTCAAGGTGCTGGACAGAGGGAGCAGTGGTGAAAGCAGACTAGAGTCTTCAACTTCCCATCTCCTTTCTATAATGGAATTGTGCCAAAATTTTCATTCATTATCAAGGCCTTGTGATTGAATGCGTTAGTCTGGGTAGAGAAACAAATTCATGTCTAAGAGAGAGCTTTATATACAAGAGTAATTGTATATTAAGAAAACATCCCAGTACAATCCAGATCAAGTCTATCTATTAGCCTATATGTCTGATATCAATCTATAAATTCCTCTTCAGACTCAAATGCAGGAAGATCACAGGCCAGTGGAAGGGAAGCCTTGTGGATCCAGTGGCGGTAAAAGCATCTTAGCACTGGCGGGGATCTCCAGGTGGCACCTCCAGCTCCAGGGCTCTGGCTGCTACCAGCATAGCTCCATGTGTCCTGTCAGCAGAAATGTCTCACAGGGAGACGAAACAGAAAGAGGGTGTGTCCACCTCCAGTCAGCTATTTATCTGCTTAGCACCTCCAAATGAGGTCATCAAGCTGTGGCCTGATCGACAGGCTAAACTCCATCCCATTCACTCTTTAAATCTCAAGTTGACAACAGATTTTGTAACTACCACATTGAAAAAGAAAAAAACAAACAAACACAAAAAATAAGAAACCAAAATCCAACTCATCAGAAGATGAAAAAGGAGACCTGCATCAGCTCTATCATTATATAGCATTCTTTCTCTCCAGAGATGTTATGGCAATGCTTTTAAAATCATATTTGAACAATTCAAAGAAATTTAATGTGATGAGCATGACTTTGGGGTTCAGATGTGGGTTTTCAACTTGGTTTAAATATATAACTAGGTATGCACCTTTGAGAAGCACTGAGTCTCACTTTCTATGGGGATTATAATACTTAATTAGCAGGGCCATTGGAGAACTCATGAGAAAGACTCATTGTTGTTAATTGCTAGTTGCTGGGCTGACAGCTCAAGGTGACCTGGTGTTCAGTAATTGAATGCTGCTTGGCCCTGCAGCATCGTCATGGCTCTCAGCATCTTTGAGTTCATTCTTCTGGCTACTCAGTCAGTCCATCTCATTTGGGGTTCCCCTCATATTGGCTGATCCCTGACTTTTCAAAACATCATGCCCCTTTCCTCGTGACTGGTTTGCCCTGAGGATGTGTTTAAGATAAATGAGCTGAAGTCTTCCCTTCTAAGGAGCATGTACCAGTGATGGATGAATAGCATGTGATATGAGTTAGAAGCAATGGAAAACTAGATGGATGAGGAGTGGGGTTGGGTGGTGATTTTAAATCGACGAGTCAGGTTGGGCTTCAATGAGCAGGCAATATTTGGGCAGAGACTTGAGGATGTGAGCCAATTGCTGCTAGCTTTGCACAACCAGATAGAATTACTATATTCCATAGGGTTTTCCTTGGTTAATATTAGAAGTAGACCACCAGATCTTTCTTCCTCATCCATCTTAGTCTGAGAGTTCTGCTGAAACCTATTTAGCATGAGAGCAACACACAAGCCTCTAATGAGAAACAGGTGGTGGCTGTGAATGAGGCCCTCTGGCTGGGATTGAAGCGGGGTCTCCAGAATGAAAAGCGGGAGTCCCACCATCAAACCACCACTGCCTTTATTGGGAACAATTAGCCAAGCAGAGATCCGAGGGAAATTTCCATGCTGAGGAAAATGCACATTCAAGTGGTGCTCTAAAGTGAGAGTGTCCCTAGAATGCTAGAGAAGCAGTGGGAATGACACTGTGAGCACAGCTAAGTAGGCTGTGGTGTTTACTTAATCTGGTGTCACTTTGGAACTTGAGAGAATTAAGAGTGAAGAAGTTGAGTCTAGCCTGTCAATCGGATCAGAGCCAATGAGGCCTCTGTGTGGGTATGGCTTTCTCCAGAGAATTCTGGGAACTCTTGTATTTTCCTCCTAAGAGGCAGGAGACACTTCCTCATGCTACTCACTCGCTTGGAGATGCTCTACTGACAAGACACATGGTGCTATGCTGATTGACCCTGTGCCCTGTGAACTGGAAGAGCCACGTGGAGACCCCTGCCAGCGCTGCCAGGGCTTACAATGCCACTGGCGCGACAAGACTTCCCACCCACTAGCCTGTGATCTTCCTGCATTCAGGGTCATTGCATGTGTTTCATGAGTCTAAAGAGGACTTTATAGATTGGTATCAGATATATGGGCTAATACTGAGCTGATAGGCTTGGACTGGACTGGGTTGGAATACTTTCTTAATGTACAATTACCCTTTATATAAAACTCTTTCTTATCTCCATATGGGTTTCTATGGATTTGTTTCTCTAGTCTATCCAGGCTAACACATTAACCCTGGGGTCACTAGATAAGGAAGCCAGAGTTTCAGCCTCTTCCAGTGCAGACCCTAAAAACAACTTTGCTCAAAAATGCATTTGATACAATATTAAATTCCTCTTTCTTGAACACTAGGATTTACAGAGATCAAGGCGGATTAGTTATGGCTGCAAAAAATGGAATTTGCATTAGGGTTGATGAGGGCTAGAGGGAGATGAAGAAGAGTGAGCTCTGATTGTGCTCCTTCCCACTTTTGAACTCATCTGTTTAGATTCTGAGGGCATCCAGGAGCACCCTGGACAAGGATTCTGGTTTCCTCCGGACGTGACCTGACCTAAATCTTCACTCTCACACTCCCATCCCCTAACCATGCACACTCAATTATATCGGGAACTCCTTTCCAAACTTCCAGGCTCATGATGACCTTCTATCTCCCTGGCCACTGCTGATCGGTTGAGGCATGACTGAAGCTCGGCCAATGATTTTCTTCCCTGTTTTTTTCTTCCCCATTTAAAAATGGTTTTCAATTTTCTTTCAATTTGAACTGAAGATCAATGTGCGTTAGCGCTCTCTCACAGGTGGTAGATTTGTGAAATATCCAACTCAGACTCTTTTGGGAGCTACGTGTGGAAAAAAAAACTCACGTGTATGGAAACCTCCCCCGCTCCCCCCACACACACCTGTCTCCAGTGAGAGGGATGATGAATGTGATTCTGAGAGAGGAAGTGAGAGGCCCACGGGCGTGTGAGCCCTTGGTGCCCATTGTGTCTGAGGCTGCATCCCTGGCTGCCCTGCTGTTCGGTTGTTGAAGTTACCTTGGATTCTGGGGCAACAGAACTCCTCTTATGCCTCAACTTGTTTGAACCAGGATCCTCTCATGTACAACCTGCCTCACCCCCTGCCGATGTCTTTTATCTTTGAAGTTTACTCCAAGGCATCTACATGGAGCTTCATTTTTAACAACCTCCCACCTGTCTTCCGTTTAATTTCCCAGAGAAAACTCTGGCCCTGAAATCCACATGACTACCGTTCAGGACAGCTCTTTGGAAAAATATATTTTGTGAGCCCTTTCATTGGGGAGGCAGGGGTTGGGGAGGAGGCAGAGAAAGGATGTCCATGCTTAAAGATAGTCAGGAAATAAACGCAACATGCACTCTTCTTGTCTTGGACATTCAGGCAGAAGGTATCACATGAAAGAATTCCCGCAAGGAATAAAGGTACTTCATTTGGTTGGCCCAGGCTTTCCCAGAAGTGTTTGAAACCTCCTGTTCCTAAAGACAGAGGCACTGATTAGAGTGATGCACATGCAAACCAAGAACCACTGAGGCCAGGAAGAGGTGACAAAGGACTTCAACCTCAGCATTTTCAGACCTGGTGCCCCTGATGTGGGATTCTGGCCTCCAGATAGTGAGACACCTTGCCTGGGGCACTTTCTGTGTCAGCTCTAGGAAACGATGGCTGTCACCATGGAAGACATTCTTGGCTGTTGTGTCTCCAGGACCCGTTTTATGTCTTATTTCTTTCCTTGTTCCACAGGTGATTAATGTTAGTGTCTGCAAGGAAGGCTACTAAGACTCCATCTCTTAGATCCAGGCTTGTTACAGGTTACAAGGCAATAACGGCTGGTCACAGGAATGTTCTAGAAAGATAGGTGCTCTCTCTTAGTGACTCCTGAGCTGGGCATGACTAGAAATGCTCTTCATCAGTCTGTAGGGGCAGCGTGCATAGGGTGTGTTTAGTTGAGAAGGGTGGGCAAGATCCCCAAGGTGTCTCCTCAGCTGGGTGCTGGTGAGGCTTTGGGGTGCCCTGAGAGCAGAAGTCAGTGGCCAGAAGGGGCTATGAAGTTCCACGTGTGGCCACCTTACTTTTTAGAAGCATTAACCATAGACAGTGCCGCATGACCCAATAATCAAGGTAAGCATGGGTCTAGTTGTATGTACCTACTAATCTGTCATAAACAGCTTCACTTTTTATTTTAACCTCATCAAAGCTCCTGAGCATGGGGTTGGCTGGTGTCTGTCTCCCTCCCAGCCTCCAACCCCACAATAGCACCTTCCATAGAACCACAGCCCCTTTTCCAATTTCCAGACCCTGAGAGGGATGGGGCCTCTCGGTGCTCACTTATGTATCTGTAGTGACAGTGTCTCATGTGCTGAAACCACAGGAAACACTTTCGCTCCCAGTTAGTAAGGAAGCGCAAGGACAGGAACTCGAGGTCAGCGGCCATGGTCACTACCTCTCCCATCAGGGTGCTTGTTCAAGGTGGGGACTCTTAGAGGAAGGAGAGCACCTGGCTATGGTGAGCGAGGCCAGGATTTGCAGTCGGAAGCCGGTAAGGCAAGCCTGGCAAAGGAAGGTGGATTTCCAGAAGGGATCTCAAGGCTCGTGGGGTCGGCACAGCATGTGGTGAGGGGCTGCGCAGTGTCCCCAGAAGGCTCTGAGCTTGGCTGCTTGGTCTCCACCCTCACCTCAGCTTCACTGGGAGTGACTGGGGCTTTCTCTGGCATCTTGTCTCATTATCACTCCTGCCTTAGCCCTCCCCAGACACATCTCTGACGTCGCCGCCCTAAACTCTTAGCCCCTGCACGTAATGTCGGTTTGATTGCAAGCTTCCTTTGGGTTCATGGTTTCTGTTCTTGGACCTACCTTGACCCTTTCCGCCATGTGAGGTTCTATGAGACCCCATTCAAAGGCGCTATTCACCAGGAAGCTTTCCTGCAACAGGCCCCGGCTCTGTTCTCTGGGCGGTGGGAACGGGTCCCTCCACAGCCTTATGTGGAGCTTGTCACACGGGACCCTAGTTTTCTCTCTCTTTCAAAAGCCAGGATGTGGCCTTTTTCATCTTAATATCTTCACTGACGGCACGGTTTAGAGAGCTTAATGCTTAATGAATAGTTTGCTGAATAAAGAATCACATGCATAAATGCATGGCATCGATTTCAGGGCCTGCCCACAAGGGTTCTCCAGGGCCTCAGACAAGCATATAAGGACACCCCCTTTGGTTTTCCAACACCATACAATCCTCCTGCCTCCCCCTCCACCCACCCCCCACTGCCCTGTGGGGGCAGGCACATGATTTTCTTTCTGTTGGGCCTTCTCAGGGGGCCAGGGTATTCAAGAGGGATGGGAGAGGTGAGGGCTGACCCAGTCTGTCCTTTTGCCTGAAACAAAGCTGCCCCTCTGCCCTTTTGCATTCCAACCTTGTCTTTGGTCTCCCCAACACCCCACTCCCCCTTTTGTCTTTCCTTTGCAGCAGCCCTGCCACCTGCCCTTTACCCAGATTCATTGCGTGATAGATGTTTGCCATGTACTTGCGTGTCAGTCACCCACCCTTGACAGGCAAGCAGGCCATCTTCACGTGGGCCAAGCCAATGTCCCCTGAGCCAAGCCAGCCTTTCAGAGTCAGTCCTGCCCCCACCTCCCCTTGCCCAGCTTCCCTGCTCCCTGTACGCAGCTCACCTGTCTCTCCCCAGATGGGCAGGTACTCATCTTGCTGAATGTCCAGCATGATCTCCAGCCCGTTGCCTGTCCCCCCCTTGACCGTGGTAAGCAGGGGTTTGCCATCCTCGCCTGAGTTAAACATGTAACACTTCCCATATTTTGTAAACACCTGAAGGAGAGAAGAGAGAAAGAGAGACGCACATGGGTGACTTCAGACTGGGCTCCGTGATGGTGAGTCCCTACCACATGCCACCACCAGCGCCCCCTCTTGGGGACCAGTGATTCCTCATTCTGGCCAATGGCCCAACTTCTGCCCAGCGGGATTCTGGGATCAATGGAAAGATACAGCTGCCCTTTGGAGTTTGAGGTGATGGGATCTGGTTGCTTCTCTGTGCGTGGGATGGTTCTGCTCACTTCCAAACGTTAAACTAGTGAACTGTAAACACTGACCCTCCAACACACACTTGGGGCCTGACTTCACTCCCAAGGTCTGATGGCCTCATCAACACCCCCTCAAGGTCTTCCCTCTGACACTCTCCACATCCCTGCCATCATATGATCCCCCTGCTGTCTCAGATCACCACACTTCTCCCTTCAAGTCTCCACTCTTATCTTGGGAGGAGCACTGCCAGTTGCCACGGGGGCTCTGGCCAAGGCCCCAAGCATCACGAAGGATGCTCATTATGGAACCAGAAAGACCCTGTTATCCCTGTCTCTGCCTCTGTCTTGAACAGGACCCTTCCTCCACGACAGGGTTTTCATTTAGGACTCCATCGTCTCTTGCCTGGATTGCTGTTTTTCCCTCACTGGACTCCCTGGTCCCAGGCAACTTTTTCCAAAGCTCCTCTTTCTGAAACACACATCATAACATGTCACTCCTGTAGGCCAACCGCATAGGGACCTCCTTCCCCACAGGCTCAAATGAAACACCGTCCATGGTCAGCCTGCAGGATGCCAGTGTCTCCAGCCTTCTCTCTATTGCTTCCTCCCAGCCCACAGGACTCCACCGGAAGATAAGCACTGTGGTTCGGGGGATGATGTCCCCATGTTGGTGAAGGTCACTAAGTGAGGTTGCTAACGCAGGCAGTAGGAGTATTTGTGATGCAAATGAAGGAGGGAGTACAGCTTGAGGATGTGCCCTGCCCATCCACACACTGGTGGCTTTTTACCACTGCTTCTGCTGCCTGAATCTCCTTTCTGCCCAGCACACAGTAGGAGCACCTGACACTTCTGCTGGATGAAAGGAGTGGTACCAAAATACAGGGTGAGTCTGAGGCAGGACTGCAGAGACTGTCCAAATTGTGGCATTGTTGCTTCTCAGTCGTGCACCGTATGGGACCCAAATGAGCCCCTCAACTCTCTGTTTCTCCATCGTTCTAGCCCTTGCCCCAGCTGTCTCTCAAGGTAACTGTGGCAATCACTAATCTGGTGTCAATTTGAGGATTGGGAGTATAGGGGTGGAGTCTAGCCTGTTAGTCTGCAGATAGTCAATGAGCCCTCTGTGTGGGAATGGCTTTCTCCTGAGAATTCTGGGAAATCTGGCCATATTTCCCCCTTGGAGGTGAGAGACTTAGGACTGAGTCCCTTGGAGACGCTCTACTGAAAAGACACAAGGCTGACTCCCTATGAGACATCCCGGAGGAGAAGCCACATGGGCTTACCCTGATGGAACCAGACCTCTGAAGTTGGAAAAGTCACACAGAGACTCCTGCCAGTGTTGAGTTGCTTGAGAAACCCCAGAGAAATCTCAGAGCCAGCGCTGAGATGCTTCTACCACCACTGGATGCACTAGATGACTGTGTGCCCACTGGCCTGTGATTGTCCTAGCATCGTTGCATGTGCCTCGTGAAGCTGAAGAAGACTTTATATAGACTGGTATTGGACATATGGGCTAATATCAGACTTGTGGGCTTGGGCTAGATTGGAACGCTTTCTCAAAGTTCCATCCCTCTCGTGTATAAACCTCTCCCTTATATACATATGCGTGTGTATTAATTTGTTTCTCTAGTCTACCCGCACTAATACAGTAACCAAGAAGACTGAATGAGGGAACTCAGGCAGAAGGACTTTGAGAGCTATAGAAGCTTTACACAAATGCTGTGGATTGTGGCGATCACATAACTGTTTGGGAACCTCAAACGGAAGTCAAGCCACATCTGGAAACATTGGCAGGAATTGAGCCAGGTCAACAATACTGGGTCCTCCCAACCTCCGAGACTCTGGGCCTGCCGTTGGGAGTAGGCAGTGAGCTGTTCAGGGCTGAGCCAGGGGGAATAGCAGTGACTGTCCCTTTCTGGCAGGGAGAGAACCCTTACTCACTCACTGGCCTGACCCCATCCTAGATGCGTACATAGCCGAGGAGTCTCATTTAACCTGCACAAACGTGGTTACTGCATTGCTGCTTTCCTTAGCTGAGGATGCCAAAGTCCAGAGAGGTAAAGTGGCAGTGGGTTTGTTTGGGTGGTTTGACAGGCTCCCCCAAGGATCCCTGGTAGCACCGTGTGTTAGACATTGGGACATTGGGCTAACCACAAGGTTGGCAGTTCAAATCCACCAGCTGCTCTGGGGGAGCCTGAGGTGGGAGGTGAGTCTGTCTGCTCTGCCATTTTTTCTGAAACGCCCTAGTGACTTTTGTTGCTACTTCATCACTGTCATTTTGCTACTGTTATGAATTGGGCGACCCCTGTGAAAGGGTCATTCAACCCCCCCCCCACAGGTGTCACAGCCCACAGGTTGAGAATCACTGGCTTACACACTTGGCCCTGGAGTCCTGAACATATAAGAACAGACATGGCTCTGCGTGCACCCAGGGGGCGACTCCTTGTGTTGTTATTAGTTGTTGTTAATTCTGACTCATGATGACTCTACAGGGGCTGTATTGGTGGCCCATGGGGTCTCCAAGGCTATATCAGAGGCAGCTCTGTCTTCTGGGACACCTCTGGGTCGGGGCTGGACTATCCATCTTTGGACTAGTAGTCTGTCTGTGCCACCCTGGAAGTCCTTGTATGGGGCAAACCCACTGCTATCTAGTCACTGCCAACTCACAGGGACCTGACAGGACAGAGTGGGACTTCTCCAGAGGGTGCTGGAGTAGACAGCCTCCTCTTTCCCTTCAGAGCAGCTGGGTGGTTGGACCTGCCAACCGTGGGTTAGCAGCCCAATGCCTAACCCACAGCACACCAAGACTCCTTGTCCCGACCGGTCTGTGGTGTTTGTTTTCCTGTCTATAAGGATGTGACTTGTCATCAAAATACATTTCAGTGTTGGTAGGGCCAGATAACCGCAAACCCAAATGATTCCCCCAATTTCTCCTTTCCATCAGGCACAAGAACTTTGGGAGATGCTGTTCTGGTGAGCATGATCTGAAGTCAGCCCGGATCCCTGCTCTGCCACAAACAGGCCACATGGCTCTGCTGAAGGTCCTGTCTGCTCTGAGTTACCGAGTGTGGTAGTTATATAACTGTTTGTCAATTTGAGAGATTATGAGTAAGGGGTGGAGTCTAGTCTGTCAGTCAGGTCATAGCCAATGAGGCCTCTGTGTGGGCATGGCCTACTCCTGAGAATTCTGGGAGTTTCAGAAATTCTGGCCTGGAGACGGGAGATTCTCTCTCTCTCTCTCTGTTCACATCCTGGGAGACATTGCAGTTGACAAGACATGGAAATACACTAGGGCCCAGAGCTGGACAAGCCACATGGTCTACCATGATACAACCAGACCTCTGAAGCCAGAGAAACCACATAGAGACTCCTTCAGGCACTGATATGCTTACAGTGCCACTGGATCCAAAGACTTTCTACCCACTAGCCTGTGATCATCCTGCATTCAGTGTCATTGCATATGTTTAGTGAGTCTGAAATGGACTTTACAGGTTAGTGTCAATCTAATGGGCTAATATTGAACTTGATCTGGGCTGGAATGTTTTCTTAGTGTACAATTATCCTTTATATAAAACTCTCCCTTATACACATATGAGTTTCTATAGGGTTTGTTTCTCTGGTCTACCTGGACTAACACACTGAGGATGACGACAAGGTGTGAGATGGGAAAGGGGTTTAAGAGCTCATCTGGCCTACTCACTGACAGAGAGAGAGAGAGAGAGAGAGAGAGAGAGAGAGAGAGAGAGAGAGCGCTAACCCTGGGAAAGAGAAAGTGACCTACTCAAGACAGATGAAGTGTTCAATGGGCTCACTGACTCTTAGTCAGCCTGTCCTTCCTTCGACCAGCCTTCCTCACGTTCCCTGTTTGCAAGCTGGTGAGGCTCTTGGGCTGGCTCTGAACTTTGACTGATGCTGAAGCCTCATGAATCGGACTCAAGGAGGGAGCAGGGAAAGCTCTCACAGTGGGAGCATGGAGACCCTCTCTCTGGCCTTGACCGCTCCTTTGCCAGGCTGTGATCATTCATCCTATGCGTCCACTTGGCCAGGCTGGTTGATCACCACTGTCCACAGTGAGTCCATGCACCGCAAAACAAAACACAGCACAGTGCTGGGTCAAACCTGGTGTCCCTGGAGAGGCTGTAGAAACCCAGGCCATGGTGACCCTAGGACACAGCAGATAGGTGAAGGAGATTATCCTTGATAAAGTGGGTGGACACCATCCAATCTGTTGAAGGCCTTAAGAAGAAATAGGTTTTCTGAAGAAGAATTTCAGCCTGAAGACTTTCTAGACCACTAGTCTCATGGGTTGTGGATATCGTAGCCCCCTAATGATATGGACTAACTCCTTAAAATAAATCAATGTGTGTGTGTGTGTGTGTGTGTTTGAGTCCTGGTGGCACAGAGGAGAAGATGCTTGTCTGCTAACCAAAAGGCTAGTGCTTTGAATCCCCCATCTGCTCTGCAGGAGAAAGACATGGCCATTGTCTTCTGTGAAGAATTACAGCATTGGAAATCTGTGGGACAGTTCCCTATAAGTAAAAACCCACTAAACAGCAGTAGATGGATGTGCATGTGTGTATATTACATATTTTAAAACCATACACATTATATTTACATGCATTCACACACACATGTATGTTTATGTATCCACTGGTGGCTATGAGTTGGGTTGTAATACACAAAGTCAGAGGTTTGAAACCACCAGCTGCTCCTCAGGAGAGAGCTGGGACTTTCTCGTCCCATAAACTGTTATAGTCTTGGAAACTCATAAGCTCCCCCCTGTCTTACTGGGTTGCTATGATGGCAGTGAGTTTATATATAGTAAACGTAGGAGTGTCTGTGTGTTCATATCTCTTGTTGGTTCTGTTTCTTCCCTGGAGAACCCTAGGGAAACATCCAGGTGGTGGCTCCTGTTGGTTCTCCAGGCCTCAGCCTGCTCTTCCCCACCCCTCCTCCCTTGAGGTCAGGGGCTAGGATAAGCTGATAGGCCAGAGCGTGGCCAGGTGTGGCAGGTGCCAGGATGGCAGTGTGAGGATCTGGAGGTGACTCCAGCCGTGTTTGAAAGACCTGGGGAGTGGTCTTACTGCGTGAATGAATGAATGGGTGACTGAATGAATGGAGTCTGGTGCTCTTGGCCTCATATGCTTTCGCCCATTCTAGGAGGCAACCCCATTGTTTCTAAGCTCCACCCATAGGGTGAGTGTGCGGTCCAGCCTTGGCCAGTTGTGGCCGGAGCCTGCTCAACATCCTGTCCAGCTCCCCTTCCTTCTCTTCTGTTGCCCTGGCTTCCCGGCATATCTGCTTGCTTCTCCATGACAGCACGAGAGGAACCAGTCCTTTTAGGAACTCGTAGGACTGGGGACAGTTCTCCATCACAGGGGCTCAGAGAGAGGAAAGGTCTCTGCTGATCTTCCTGCCTGGGCTGCTGGGCCCGCTGTGGTCACCTGGCTTCTCTGTGAGAGTAACTCTCTTCTCTGCTCAGCCTCAAATGGCCGAGAGCCATTTACACACCACACAGCTTTGCTATAAACCCGGGACAAGCAGCCGCTCTGCTTCTCATTCTGGGGCATAATGATGCGTACGTGCGTCGCTCACTTCAAATGTATGCCTTATCGCCCCAGCCAGAAAATACAATTTACTGAAGTCCGGACTGTCAGGCCGCGCTGGCTGCTTCTTCGGAACTGCCATTCTCTCCGGCATTTCTGGGTCTGCCTGCAAAGTGCTGACAGCCCCGTGTGGACGGGAGCAGCGCTGGATTGGCGGGGTTGCGAAGAGCCCTGGCTTATTGTGAGTTGGTTGACTCATATGAATTAAAGGGGCACACTGAGATCTCTCCTGGGATGTAAAAGGGGGACCCGGGGCCCTGATAAGGAGGCTCATGGGGCAGCAGCAAACACAAAGATGGGGAGTCTGCAGGAGAAAGACTCGGACTCTCTGCTTCCGTAGCCATCACCGTCAAGAAAATGCCTGGGGAGAAGCCCGTGGGGCTCTGCTGCCAGGAGGGACGATGACACCTGACCACAGCACCACGGCTGCCCACTCCTAACATGTGCACACCGCTGCCACCACCAGGGCTTACAGACCACAGACAACCTCAAGCTCCTAAGCAACCCCCATGGAAGGGGATGGAGGAAACGAGCAATTCCTGAGCCCCTACTCCACCTCTGCGATTGGCTGTAACGTTAAAGGCTGGAGGTGCAACTCACCTGGTGACTCTTACAGGCAAAGAAAGCCACGCTTCCACTGCCCCAAGAGGCAGGACTTGACTGGTTCACAGCAACCACAACAGGCACACACAGAGTCCCTGCGGCACGCATGGCGAAAATGCGGCTGCTAACGGAAAGGCCCGAGGTTTGGATTCACTCAAAGGTGCTTAGAAGAAAGGCCTGGCTACTTCCCACCTCTGAGCCAAGGTCTCCCGTAACACACACAAGGCTGCCGCCAGTCACAAGCACCTCAGCAGCCAGCCCGCTTTCGGCAACTTGTTTCCGATGGGGAGCCTCTCCGTCCACCTGGATGGGGCGATGTCTGGTTGGACTCCCTGTTTCAAAGCGGGTGAAGTGGAGGCTGCTGAAGACAGAACGCAGAAGGGAGAGCTTCTTGGCCATCAAGGTCATTAACGGGAAGGAACAATGGACCTTTGAGAGAGGCAGGAAGGGATCCCGGTAGCTTAGAACTCATCCAGTCGGTGAGCCTGGACAAGGCATCGATCATCTTGAATTCCAGCCTACTCACCTGGAGAGCAGACATGGACATCAGACAACATGAAGTTGAATCTAAGTGGATTTGTTAGGGGGGTGACACAACGGACATCGTTGTTACCAGTTAATTCCTACCAGAGGGTGATGACGGCCGCTCGCCTTCCCAGCGGAAGAGAGGCACGCTCCTTGAGTCACACAGAGGGGAGAGGGGGCAAAAGAGTGGTAGGCTCGGGGGTGTCCGTCCCCTCCGCTCATGTCTACGTGATACCAAGGTCAACTTAAAGTAGTTTGATGGGAAGAAAACAGGCACTGTGGTCACTGATAGCTTATTTCCTTAGAAAGTGAAGGCTGTTCACCTAGAAGATTCCTGGGGCCACGGAGGTCTGGGGGCTGTAGGAGTCCCTGGGGTTAAACAAAGCAGCACCAAGCACTAGTGGGAACATTGGTGATTCGCACCCATCCAGCATCCTGGATAACTGGTTTGGTGATCTACTTCCCAAAGAGGGCAAGCTCAAGAATCCTATAGAAAGAAGAGCTCTCCTCCGGGCACACAGGGCCACCCATGTCAGAACCAAGGAGACAGCGACTCACAACAAGGGAGGGAGAGGGAGGGAGGGGAAAATGAGGACCCGATACCAAGGACTACCAAGTAGAAAGCACATGTTTTGAGACTGCTGGTGGCAACAAAACATACACATGCGCTTGGCGTAATGGACGGATGTATGGATGGTGCTAAGAGTTGTACCAGCCCCCACTAACATGATTAAAGAAAGAAAGAAAGACTTCTTCTCATTCACGCTGGGCACGTGCTTAAGAGGGACCAGGTCCTGGAGAAAGGTGTCAATCACACTGGAGAGCAGAGGGTCATTGAGAAAGAGGAGGACCCTCAGTGTGTGGGGTGCTCAGTGGGGTGATCCGTGGGACGGCGCAGGACCAGACCGTGTTTGGCTGTGTTAGACATGGGGCGTCTATGGCTGGGAACCTTCCCAGGAATCCCAACCAACAATCACAGCATTTTACATGTAAGGAAACTCAGGTCCAGAGAGGCCGAGCCAGATGATAATCCATCTCGGCCTAAGGCCGAAGCTTGGGATCTGGGGCGCCTGTCCCCAAGACTGCTGCTCCCACTCACCCCCTCTCCCCCCCCTCCCCATGACTCGTGCCTTGCCAGCAGGAGGGCTCTCCCACCGGGTGGTGGGGGTAAGAGCACAAGACAGCGCTGAGTCAGAGGCCTCCTGGAACAGGCCCAACGATTTTGTCCTCGGACTTCTCATCCTACGTTTGGAAAGTCCGAGCAAGGCCCAGAGAGGTGCTGGGACTTGTCCCAGGTCACACAGCCAATTGGTGGCAACGTAGGGATCTGACCAGACTTGGAAACTCTGGCCTGAGCTCTTTCCTTCCCTTGTCTGTGCTGAAAATCATGACTAGATCCCCTTCCAGAGACAACACGCACAGTGGGAATAAGATCGTTGTCAGCCCAGGGAAGGAGCTTGGGTGATGGAGGGGCCATCCATTGGGCTACTCACCACCAGGTTGGTGGTTCTAACCACCGGTTGCTCTTATGGGAGAAAAACCAGGCTGTTTCCATCGAGACTTACAACCTCAGAAACCCAGGTGGGCCATTCTGGCCTGTCCGCAGGACTCCCTGTGTACTGGACTTCAAGGAATGGAGTGTTAAAGGGAGCTGGCCCTGACCCGGGTGCCAGCATCCTTACTTAGCCTGACCCTGCTGGGGCACCCTGCCCTACAGGGTTTGGGAAATGCCAAACAGAACCCTTGTTGAGAGAGGTTAAAAATGACTGATCTCCATAAAGACACAGTTTTCTGATCCAATTAACAGCGCAAACAGCATTTCTACACCATGTTCCCACTTAAGGAAATAAATTATGGATAAGCCCCCTTAAGGACTGTCAAACATCCACTTACCAGCCCACCACCGGGCCGACAAGCGTCAAGCCTCCTCACCCATTCATTAATCTCCACCTTTAGGGCTTTTCTGAGGCGGCAGCGGCAGCCTTGCTGTCTCCCCTTGCTTATTTTGCTGGAAAGAAATGAAATTGGACTGCTTCACATGCCTCAGAAATTCAGCCTGCCTGCCATTTTTTTCCCCTTTTCTTTCTGCAAGCCCTGAATTGGTTCAGCTTTCCTCTCAATGAGTTATTGAAATTTCCCATTAGGCTGTTTTGGAAATAACCTGCACACGCAAGCCAGCGCCTGGGCTTGCCTTGCTTTGTTTCCCCCGCTCCAGCTTCTCCAGCACATTCCGCACCACTCGGGAGTAGAGCCTGTGCCAAAGGACACGGGCTGCCGGGCCTGCCGGGGTGCGGCCCAGCTGCCTTGGGGTATCTGGTGCTGCCATCAGTGGGCCTGAAAGGTCACTATCGCCCTAGGGGGTCTGTGGTTCGTGGCCATTGTCAGGAGGGAGCCCCTTGGAAGGGAGGGGCTGTCCTTGACCTTTGTGCTTCTGTTGCAGGCACTTCTGAGCCGAGGCTGGATGTCAGGAGTCCTCGGATGGGGCAGGCAGTCACTGCGCTCGACTGCTAACAGAAGAGGTTGGTGCTGTGACTCCATTGAGAAGAGCGGTTCTCACCCTTTCTAACGCCGCAGCCCCTTCATACCGTTCCTCCCCCAACCATAAAATGATTTTTGTGGCTACTTCATCACTGTCATGTTGCTACTGTTACGAATCGTCATATACATATCTGATAGGCAGGATGTGTTTTCATTGTTACAGATTGAATACCATGAAAGCAGAGTGATGAGTCACAAGAACAATATTTCGTTCTATATTGTGAAATATTTCTAGTGACAAATCAATGAAATTCTGTCTTGAAGCACGGGGTGGCGTGGGTAACAGTCTTCATGCAGGGTGCTCGTACCTGCACATGGATGGGCCACCTGGAGACAGAGGAGCGGTATCTAGAAATAAGTGCTTTCCGATGGTCTTAGGTGACTCCTGTGAAAGGGTCATTCGACCCACCCCCCCCAAAGGGTCGCGACCCCCCCAGGTTGAGAACCCCTCTTCTAGAGGCTCCCTGGAAGAAAGGCCTGGTGATCTGTTGCTGGGGAAGCAGCCGTTGATCACTCTAAGGCGCACAGGCACAGGCCGCCATGAGTCAAGATTTTTCTTTACACGGTAATCCAGGCCGGCTACATGACTGTGATGCACTTTGCCCCCCACAGGAGACTGAGAACACACTGTCCTCAAAGATCCCTAAAGGCACCTTCATGCAGACACACAGGCCTTGGGGGCGGAGGGCTGGGTGGGCGTTGATGAGGAGCTTGTGGCCTCTCTACAACGGGCTGTCCCTCCTTCCCCACCAGGTCTGGGTGGCCCACCCTGTCCTGGTGGGCGCCTGCTCCGGGAAGGAAAATGAACCACCGGCGGGCATTTACCGTATGTGGCGCACTGCCCAGGCCGCTCGGGACCCCAGCTATCCTTTAAATTGTGCCAAACCTTCCACCAGTGCCCCCATGCCCCCCAACTTACAGATGGGGACGCCGAGGCTCCGAGAGCCGCTGAACAGCAGGCAGTGCCGCAGCTGGCGGTGGTTTGCCCGTTCTGTCCCTTCACTTGTCTGGGTTGTTGGAAGGATACTGAGGGCATTTGAACATTTCCTGTGCTGCCTTCCCTCTGTGGACCCCTCCGTGACCCCGCTTGCTGCTGCTACGGCCGGGTCTTTACTGCAGGGTCTACCCGGGAGCCGGCGGGGTGGGGAGACTCACGGGCAGCGCAGTGAAGACAGGAACACAGAACGACTGCAGACCTGCCAGTCAGGTGGGAAATCCGCACCCATGGGGGTGCGCCCCCCTAGATTTTCTTCTCCGAGTCAAACAGATTTTGAGCAAATGCTCTCTCGGAGGGCCACAGCCGCAGTCAGAGGGGGCAATGGGAGAACTCTCCTCCCCCTGGGAGGAGGCGGGGAAAGGTCAGATCTCTGTTACTCCCCTCTCCCTCCAGAGAGGTTCCTCTGAGCACCCCCACCTGGGCCTGATGGGTTAAAAAGTGGGAGGCAGGAATCCAGAGCCTTTCAAGTTAGAGAGTAGTTAGGCAGGTGTGGACAGGGGGCAGTGGGAGTGTGGATTTAAAGAGCATTTCCAAGGTTACCCAGTGGGAGGGTGGTTCTGCTGGCTTCTGAGGGCCCTCACTGAGTGTCTCTTTAAGGGAGGAGTTCCGGGGTGGGTGGTGGTGGGGGGGGTGGTTTGCCATTCTCTCCTCTGGATTCCCAGTGCCTGGCCTGGACCTGGCACGCCCCTTCCTGTTGAGTCGGTCTGATTCACAGTGACTGTGTGCCCCAGGCTGACTCCTTGGGCTCTCTGAGCTGGAATCGTCATAGAAATGGTTTTCAGGCCTTTCTCGAATGGCCCCCCCGGGAGTGGGTTTGAATTACCAGCCCTGTGGCTAGACGTTAGGACAGCTCCATCTGTTCAGCCTGGGGCTGGGATACTGGAGGAAGTGGCTTCCGGTTTGTCTGTCCGATGCTCCTCCACCCCTGACTCCAGGAAGTTATCTCTTTGGGCTGCGATTTCCTCATCTTGGAAATGGTGCTGAGCGTAACGCCCCTCGGTAGAATTTCTGAAAAGATTCAAAAGGCTTTGATCCGGCCTGAAAGCGCTTTGGAGACCACAGTCTCCCACCATTTCTGTTTGTGGTTCGCATCTGCGGGGGCGGGAGAGGGTGGGAGAGGTTATGGGCGACGGAAATGGAAGCTGAGAGTTTTGTTTCACCTGGGGCCACATTCGTGGCTCCTGCATTCATTTGTTTGGTAGACATTGATAGGACACCTTCTGTGCTCCGCTCGGCATCAGTTTCTGGGGATAGAGAGGTGAATCAAACCTTTAGGAATCAATGGTGGAGCGGGGGTTGCCTGGTGGTGGTGGTGGAGGTGGCTGGATAGAGATTCCTTTGGGGACACTTGCCACATAGGCAGTGTTTCATAGGTTGAGACGGATCCCCAGACTGGCTCCCAGGCCATGCTGACAGTCTGCCTGAGTTTGCCTCCCTGTTCTCTCTTCTACTCCCTAATTTCGTCTGCTCAGGGACCTCGGCGCCAACTCCACGAAGAGGCAGGTCAAGCCTTGGAGTCAGATGACCTTGGATGAACACCTACTATTGCCAGGCTCTGTGCACACTTAAGGATGGAGTTTGCTGTTGTCAATCAGTCGCTGCCAAAGTGGGCCCCAACTCATGGGGACTTGGACGGACAATGTGGACTGTCCCGACCCCTAGAGTTTTCACTGGCTGCTTTTTGGAAGTAGACCACCAGGCCTTTCTTCCTAGCCCCTCTTGTTTGGAAGCGACACCGACACCTCTTTAGTATCATAGTAACAAATAAGCCTCCCACGAGAGAGATGGGTGGTGGCTGTGCTTGAGGTTGGCCAGGATTTGAACCTGGGTCTTTGGTATGGAAAGTGAAGATTCTCCCATGGAACCATGACTTGCTTCAGAAACAGCAGTGCTTACACATCAGCTATTAGCGGCATCTTCATCTAGAGATGCAGTGACTGGGAGGGGTTGGCATGTGTCCTTGCTGAAGAAACCTGTAGGTCTGCTTCAGGCTTGCTTTCTGATCTGCTCCCTGCCAGCAAGTCACCAAGTCAACTGGGTCTGGTGGGCGGGAGAACCGGCTGGTGGGCCCATGCTGACTGCCAAGACCACTCCCTTTCTCTTCACCGCAGGCAGAATAAGGAGCAGGACCCAGGAGGGGATCTCAGCCTTCAAGGAGGCAGGGTGGCCACCAATTGTACCCTAAGCCATTGATATTTTGTATCCCTGCTGCACACTGGCTCCTCAGACCTTCCTGGTGTTCCTGCTGCCCAGCCCTCATATAAGTCCCAGGCAAACAGGCTGGAGGCAGGGGATGCTCTAGCGAGTGACAGCCGCCCAGACATCCAGTCCTGCCACATGTGGTTGTCCCAGAGTACAGAGCCCTGTGCTGGGGGTGGGGCACATCCCCACTCCCCATGAGTTCATGGATGTGTGGTGCATTTAGTACAGGGGAGCAGATATTCTTCTTATTCACAAGAATCCCTGGCGGTGCACATGGCTAACATGCTTGGTTGTTAATCAAAAGTCTGGGGTTGGAGTTCACTCAGAGGGACTTTGGGAGAAAGTTCTAGAAATCTCCACCCTGAAAAACAGCCACCGAGAGCCCAATGTGTGTTGACAGACTCCTGGAGTTTGCTCTCTGCCTGAGTGACCCATCCTGAGGGCAGCATGCACACCCACCATGCCTTTCCCCACCCTGTGCAGGGGTGGGATGGGGAGGAGGAAGGGGATGGAAGGGAGCTCCCTCACTGTGTTGGTCCATCTCCCGTGATTTTACAGGTCTGCGTGGAAATCGATGCATCGGTGAGAACCAAATGATTGTTTACGATGTTTACAGAGGAAAAGCAGATGTTTCAATTAAGGCCAGGACCCAACACATCCCTGAGGCAGGCGGAGTCTGAACGCTGATCAAGAAAAGATCGGGTAGTCAAGGGCTCCCACAACATCTTCCCCAATCCCACAGTCTCCTATAAAGCACATTTAAGCATCTCCAGGGCCTTCTCCAGGCATATTGCACTTGGGTTCTTCTGGGAGCTTGAATGATATGCAAGCTTAGAAGCAGCATCTGCACCAGGCATGACCCGAGGTCTCACAGGTCCGCACGTGCATAGGGTCTTGTCTGGTTGAGTCAGGTGGCTTCCCTGACATGTGGAGTCAGGACCAGAGGGCAGGCTCCTGCTTGCACCACCCCGCTCCCTTTCTGAGGTCCACGGGAAGCGTCGCGGATCCACTTCAGTGATCTCTCCCTCTGGATCTCACAACACTCTCGAGACCACAGGGCTGGCATGTGAGACGAATGCTCTTCTCCACCCTCGTCCCAGAGAACAGTGAGCTCCGCTGGTGATGACAGCGTTTCTGGGCCACGTCTGAATGGAGGGCAAATGTGGGTAGGCGCCACTGAGCTATGGGAAGGGCACTGATTGGGTGGGGGGAGGCGTTGGGTAACAGAGGCAGAGGCAGGACTTTGCAGGAGGCAGGACTTTGAGTGGGCCCTCGTACTTGCGTGGTGAGAACGCAGGGCTGGGGATCCCATCCCCGCAGGGATCCCTGCGGTGGCCCAGCCTGATCAGGTGGACTGGGGTTTGCTGAACATCCCGGGTGACTTCCAGCCTGTGTCCATGTCACGGTGACAACTGTGGATGCAGCAGCTGAGTGCCACAGGGCCTACCATGATCAGGGCCTCTTACCAGGAGCGACAGGGCATGCCCTCCAGTGGGCAGCTCTCGCATGTCAAATGTGGTGGTAGCTCCCTGGCTTCCAAAGACCAACAGGATGTGGACACTCCCTTGAGGAGTGTGGAAGCTATAACAGGAGAAAAGGAGGGTGGGGGTTCAGACCCTTGTGGGGGCTACAGTAGCTGCAAGGGCTCCACTGACCACAACCAGTCGACAAAATGCTTGTTTCCAAGTGAACCGGTTACATCGAGCACAGTCTGCCTGGGGGTGTCTGCCCCACAGTTCCTGTTGCCCGCACATGCCCATGCCAGAGTGCGGTCTCCCCTGCTGCGTTCACACTGTCAAGTCCTCTTTACACCTCCTGCCCTGTCCTCTTCCTGCCCTGCCCAGGAGTCATCACTCCAGGGAAGGACCTGCACTGTGATGAGACAAAGGAGGGACAAAACAAAACAGACCAACTCCCTGGCATCGTGTTGATGTCCACTCATCGTGACCTTCTAAGGCAGGGGGGAACAGCCCCTGTGAGTTTCTGAGACTTCAACTCTTTATGGGAGCAGTAAGCCCCCCTCATTCTCCCCGGGAACAGCTGGTGGTTTTGAACTGCCGACTTGGGGGTTCGTGGCTCCACGTGTAAACCGCTATGCCAAATGAGGTGCAGAGGGTGCAGCGTGGAAGGAGGCACCCCCACTTCGGGGGGAAGCCTCACATTGACCTCAAGAGCAAGTGCTTCTTCTGATTATGCGCTCCAGGGACCTTGCCTGACCTGCTTCAGTCAGCAGGGAGGGGCAATCGAGAAAGATGTGGAGAAAAGGTGCCACCAGAGCATCTCCCACCACTTCGCGGAACAGGTGAGGACCCTGAGGCTTAGAGAAGATTTGTTTTCTTGGACAGATCCAAGCGTGAATCCCAGGTCTACCAGCCCTGTGCCCTTGGACTGGGGACCCAGGCTCCTGGACCTTTAGTGTCCTCATCTGACAAACGGGCATCCGCCCGGCCCTACTGGCACGAAGTCTAAGCTCTGCGTTCCCATCCACCTCATGGGACGGACCCTCTTGCCTTTGGCGGTTGCCGTGGGGACCGAGTGAGCTGACAGATGTGCCAAACCCCTGTGGGCTCTGCAGAGCAGTTTCGGGGATCAGATGGCATTTCCTTAATAAGCGTTGTGGGGTCTGCAGGCCTGTCAGCGGTTCTTCTGGAGAATGAGGGGGTGAACATCTGATTGCTGAGTGCTTTGGGGGCTCCCGATCTGCTCTCCAGAGGACTCCCCGAGACAGTGTGCCAGCTGCACGTCAGGTGCGGGGCCAGCTCGCTGCACACAGGAACCCGTTTCCCGGCAGTCTCGCGGTGAGAGAAGCAATGGAAACGCCCAGCAGGTCGGCGCAGAGGCGGCTCTCGGTCCCCAGTCCGCCTGATTAAGAAGCCGGGCTCGGCACATCCCACTGTGGAGAGACACTGCCACGGCGATGGAAATCACATGCTAATGTTCTCAGCAACGGAACAAAACCCAAGATTTGCACCTGGGCACGCTCCAACGTGCCTGCATATAAATCAGACCCATGGCAAGCCAGTAGGTGAACTCTCTCGAGTGCCAATTACTGATGAGCGCGGCCGAGAGATGGATGGAGTCTCTCCAGGGGGGACCCACTGATGTCCCTGATTAACGCCAACAGGTTCTGCTACACCCCGACACAGGTGAAGTGCCACTGCTCTGGTCCCCAAAGCCAGAGCCTCGAGGGAGTCTGGGAGCAGCTTTCCGCGGCTGTCAGTCTTGTCGAGGCTTCCCTCCCAAACCACTCTCCCGTTGATGCTTCCTCTCACCCCTCTGAAGGAGCCCTGCGGGTGCTGTGGCTTAGGGGTTAGGCGAACTGCCACAAGGCGGTGGTCCAAACAGACCAGCCGAAGAGAGATAAGGCTGTCTACACCAGGAGTCGGAAGGAGTCGCCATGAATCAGAATAGATGTTTTATGTTCCCCAACTTCCTGCAGCTTTGATTCTGTGCCAGGGTGGTACAGGTGACAGCATGCGTTTGGGGTGTCAGGTGCATGTGCCACCGCTTACTAGCTGTGTGCATTTGAGCAAGGCCTTTGACCTGGATGAGCCGCAGTTTTCTCATCTGCAAAATGGGAGCGAGTTCCTGCCCCACAGCATTGTGGGGTGGCCCAAAGGAGCTTGAGTCTGGCTGGCCAGGTCTCATCATGGTTATAATGATCTCCAAAAGGGAGAGGAGCCCACAGAAAACAAGCAAACAGACAAACAAACCAAAGCCAACAAGGAGAAAGGGAATGGGCTTTGGGGCCTGTCTCAAACCTCAGCTGCCACTACAGCCTCCTAGGTCCAGAGAGAGCTGTCTGAGTGGATCAGGGAGAAGTTTTAAAAGGATCTTTCCATTATTGAAAATCCAGGGTCCCAAGCAAGCTTCAGGGCTCACTCGTGGGACAGTGCACAATGAGGGTCACCCCATCTCTCACCTCTTTCTCCTGTCTCTCACAGATGTGCCTGCTGCTGGACAGCTGATTTGCCATCATCCTGAGGGTACGGCATCTGGTATGCCAAGTCCCGATGACCCCCAGACCCTCTCAGCGGCAACCCTGCAGACATGACATGTGACTCCACTCCCCCTCACCTCCACACAGGAGACCCCATGAGCACAGGAAATGCATGTCGACCATTCTCGTTCCCCAGCTCCTGGATGGACACAGTGGCCATCACAATGGGCTCAGGCACAGGAAGGTGTGTGATGGGGAGGACCAGATGGTATTGCCTTCTGTCGTGGTAGGGTCAGAACCGACTCAATGGTACCTAACAACAACCACGGCTCCTGGTGTGTACACACACACACACACACACACACACACACCTGTGGCCGGGTGTCATAGTAGAACCATGCTCCCCAGTAGAATTTTCAAGGGCTGATTTTTATCCCCTGTGGCCAGGTCTTTCTTCTGTGCTACCTCTGGGTGAACGGATTAGCAGCTAAGCGCTAACTGTTTGCACCATGTCTGTAGTTTAACCCACAGACGCGTGAGCTCCCTGTGGGGACAGGCCTGCCCCCTCCAAGGTTCCAGTCGTGCCTCTCCCTGCAGCAGGGCCCCTGAGGCCCAGGAGGCCGCCAGCAGTCACACCGACAGGTGGTGCTCCTGGCAGTGGTGGCAACCTTGTCATATCCCAGAAGACAGGCTGGAGCCCCAGCATCGCTGCCCCGCTGCACACGCCATGCATCAGACGCCTAATGGTGCGTTTTAGAACTTAAGTGGTAACCGCCAAATGAGACCTGGGGAAGGGAATTAGAGGCAGACGCACAGCAGGGAGGGAGAGAAAAATCAAGAGGCGCCTGGGAGGAAATGGGGCCAGATGCAATCATCCCGAGATGGGAAAATCACCTCCCGCTCCGCACCTGGCGGCCAGCGGCTCTTTTGACTTGGAGTCAGAGTTCTTTGCTGAGGGCTTCTCCAGGGCCCTTGCCAGTGCTGCCCGGCTCTGGCCTGTTCCGATCACCACGTTCCGGAAGGCTCTGTGAGCCCCTCCAGCCTTGTCTTCTTCCAGGAGCAAGCATGCTGGCACACTTACTACGTGCAGGAGGCCAAACACCACAGCACGTACACTGACAGGTCCAGAGCTCCATGGCCTGGGGCTTAAAGGGGGCCCTGACTTGGATGCTTTCACAAATAGACCTCCAGTCACCGGCTTTCCTCTCTCCCCCTCCCCCCCCCTTTCACTCACTGCCATCAAGTTGATTTCAACTCACAGGGCCCCTCTAGGACAGGGTAGAGTAGCCCCCGCGAGGCTCTGAGACGCTGACTCTTTCTGGGACTAGAAACCTGGTCTCTCTCCCCGGGAGCGGCCGGCGGTTTTGAACTGCAGACCTCGCAGAGCATAGCCTGATGCATAGCCACTGAGCCACCAGACCTCCTGACCCTCACTCTTGAGCGTGCTTTTTCAAAAATGAATGTCCTTACATACGCTTAAACCTTAACATCAAGTTACACAGATCCCGTGGACCAAGTGCTCAGAGTAGCACTATGCCCCCAAGGGTCTCTGCCCTTCCACAGGGCTCCAACATCGAGCAGGGCCTGAGGGGACTATGAGCCAGTTGATTAAAGATTCGCCCTGTCTAGCGCAAGGGCGGCGCAAAGTGGGCGCTGGGAGCATTCCCTCTGAACGGAGCACAGCACTACCAAGAACCCATGGGAGGAACCCATTTCCCAGAGAGGTGGGTGGCATTTTCCCAGATCCCTTCCTGGGCTCTGGCTTTATGCCTTCCAGGGCATTCCCATTCCCACACCTGGCTGTCTCTGTGTTTGGAACTTGACTCTGTAAATTGCAGAAGTCAATTTATTGAAGTCTGTTGAAGACCGTGGGAGTCCCAAATCCATCTACAGAGTATCTAGTCAGATTAAGCTTCTGGCAGATCCCTTCTGGCTACAGGAAGGGACGCCAACAACTTTCCTATTAGACAGAGATTATGGTACATGTGATATGGTGGTTCAAACCATGATCTAATCTGATACTTGGCCAGTTGACAGCTCTCTTGACCCATCCTGAATTTGCTCTAGGCTTAACTATTTCTCGCTTGTTCCACAACAGAAATGTCTTCTCTCGATTTAAAAAATATTGTCAGTAGTCTTTTTGTTACTCTTTATTTTAATTTTCATCTTTATTTACGTTTTGATACTTTTCCCTTCATCATATTTGGATGTTGTTATGTGCTTCTTCAATGTGGACTTAGTTGATGCTTCACGTAGATAGCTGCTTGTTTGGATGTAAGCCTTTATTTCCTTCTTTTGGTTTCATTTTGCTTTTTCTTGTTTCTGTTAGGTTTCCCAGTCTGTGAAGCCCAGAAGGAGTGGATGCATGGAGACAAGGGTTTACTGGGGGTGGGGGTGGGGAAGGTGAAGGGGATCGGGGAGCTAGAGGGTGTGGGAGCATTTGAATTGACTGTGATGATGTATGCACAGCTCTTTTATAATGTGAATATTATATGAAGAAAACTACGGAAAAGAAAAGAAACCAACATTGACCCGTGGTTACCATGCATGAGGAAGAGTTTTTGCTTAGGGGGTCATAGAGCTTATGTTCATGGTGGTGGAATAATTTGGAAAAGCGTATCAGAAAAGGTTATACAATGTGCAGAGCATAATCGATGACATAGAATTATACATGTAGAAGCTGTTGAATTGGAGAATGTTTGGTGGAGTATCTTTTTGCCACCATTAAAAAAAAAACCCACAAATAACAATGAGCCCAAGGAAGAACATGTTCCTTCACTCAACATCTATTCTACTCTCTGTCCAGCATTAAGTGAGGTGAGGATGCTCAGGATCTCGCTCGGTGCCTGGTGGCACCATGGGTAAAGGCTGTGGCTGCTATGTTAGATGAAAGGTCGGTGGTTTGAACCCACCTGCTGCTCCAGAAGCAAGCTGTGGCCGCCTGCTGCTGTACAGACTAGAGCCTTGGAAACTTGGTGGGGCCAGCCCTGCTCCGTCCTCTAGAGCCACTCCGAGCTGGAAGGGACGGGACTCGGCCGCAGCTCATTTGTTTCTCCAAGCGTCTCAGTGTGGGAGGTCTTGCAACACCCGCTTTACAGCTAAGAGAGGCCAGGTTGGCTACCCAAGGGATTCACAACTAAATCAGGGCGATTCCAAAGTCTGATCCCTGCTTCTCCCGAAAGTGCATGCTGCGTCCCTGCTGTCATCCCTGGGCCCCCAGACTAACAAGCCAGGCTAACCCTCCCATTTACTACACTGAGGAGGGGGCTGGGTGGGCAAGACCGTGAGCAACAGACACAAGGTGGCATGGTCCCGGCACACTGGCTCTTTTATTCTGGCTAGAGACGAGTCGCCTATGTTCGCCTGGGGTTTTTCCAGGACCCCTCGAGTGGTGCCAACGGTTGACGCGCTTGGCTTGCTATTATTTCCAGGATTGGAAATTTGAGCCCAAGCAGAGGTGTCTTAGAAGAAAGGCCTGGAGATCCACTTCCAAAAATGCCAGCCATTGGGAACTCTCCAGAGTGCAGCTCTGCTTGGGCATTGGGGTGCCACCACCCAGGCGCCGGTGACAGTTTTCAAAGTGCATCGTCCCCATGTCTAGTCCTTTCTTACTTGGCAGTGGGGGGCGGGGGGGGGGGAGGATGGGAATGTTTCCAAGGTAACAGAAGGAAGCTCATTCTTTCAAATGAGAACTGTCTCCAGGCTCTGAGGGACTCAGGATGGCAAGCTTTGAAATGCAGCCCAGGCCCCGCTGGTCTGTAGCAAGAGCCGCTCAGTCCCATGCTGCTCTGGAGTGAGCCTAGCTCTTCCACGCAGCAGGGAGAGTGCTGAACACAGCCGCGTGCAGAGCGTCCGGGGCCCAGTGCAAGGACAGGCACCAGCGGTGGCGATAGAATCTGGGATTCGGAGACCCTTTGTGCCTGGGTTTTCTGTGGCTGATCCCGTTCAAAGGCCACGCACAGCGTTTTCAGCGTAAAAGAGATGCAGGGCAGCTGGGGTATGACAAAGTCCTGGGTCCAGGCGGAAAAAATCTTTAAGGGCACCGAGGGATCCATATCAAGACACTGTGAGTCAGAGAAGGGCAGGGTCTGCCCAGAGCCACACTGGTGACTGGCAGCAAAGACGGGACCCTGCGTTTCCCCATCCCGCCGTCTTCAGGAACAGCCTGCCTGCCCCATCTTTCTTTACTCCAGTCACAGGGAAGCCAAAACCCCACACTGGTTGCCCTAAAGTTGATTCCGACTCTCATAAACCCCTCTGCGTTCCCAAATAGAACTGGACTCCACAGGGGAGCCTTGGTGGTTATCTTCCAGAAGCAGAAAGCAGACCTTTTTCCCGTAGCTACTGCTGGGTCACAGCGACTCTCCGGCTGGTGCCTTGGACAGACTTGGGCTGTGGAACTTGCTGTCTCCTCTTCCTAGAATGGCCCTTTCTGGGAATTCCTTGCCTGGCAAACTACCCCGCCCCTCCTCCTGCTTCAGAATACACCAGAAGCATCCCCTGCCCCGTAGGCATCCTTTCCAAAACCGCTGTCCCCCTGACTCCCACCACCTCTTGTTCATGTCCCGAATCGTTTAAATGGCAGAATTGTGTCCTGCCCGTGTTTCCGTCTTGCCATTTGACTCCAGGTTCGCAGAGGACAACGATTCACTCTGGTTCATCCCTGTCTCCTAGCACCTGGCATGGGGCCGGGCAGAGAGCAAGCTCTCCATCCACGGCATTGCTCTGAAGGGAAATGCCCTGTGGGGGTAGGGAGGAGGGAGCTAGCACAAGTGAGGCCTGCTGGGAAGGAGCAGAAGATGGAGGCTGGGCCCAGGAGAGGAGCCCCCAGCTGCCAACTTCTTCACATCCGTGTGAGGCCAAGGGTGGCCCTGGGCACATAAAGGGTTTTAAACAGGCCTTAGGAGAGCGGTGAGAGGGGCTGGGAACCCCAGAGACCGCTCAGTTCTGCATCTGCCTCTTGGAGTCAGTCTTTGGAAAAGTACCAGTGAATTAAAGCCCAATAAAAAAGTCAATTAAGTCCCAACGCATTTATGCCTTAAGCTCCCCCAAGTCAGTGAGCCGGAATGCAAGCTGGGCCGATATTTCTCCATTTCCCTCCACGTCTACATTGGTCTCCAGTGAAGCATCCGTGAGACACTTTATTTCCTCCAGCAATGGGGCAGATGAGAGCAGAGTGATGGCTGTCGGGGGCTTTTGGGGTCACAGCCAAAGCTTCATGTCCGCGGGAGTGACACCCATGTCCCTGAGGCTCTGGGTGATCTCTGGGCGCTCATTTGAATGGGTCTACGTGGACGTATGTCAGCATGCATCTTTTACTTTTTTCATGCAGTCCACACACTTTTCATGAGCACCTACTATGTGCCAGGCATTGTCTTTGCCTTTGGGATTCTAGTAGTGAAAGAGGTAGTCCTGACCTGGCTTGACTCTCCATAGTCCCCTGGCCATTATATGGGCTTCCTCTGCTCCATACAAGACCTCTGGTGGCATAGCCGTTACATGTTGGGCAGCTAACCTCCCAGTCAGCAGTTCAAAACCACCAACAGCCCCTCAGAGACAAGATGAGGCTTTACTACTCCTGTAAAGAGTCCCCGTCTCAGAAACTCACAGGAGCAGGGTCACCAAGAGTCAGAATTGACTTGATGGCAGTGAGGTTGAGTTATGCTCCATGGGTGGAGTGTCCTGGGATTCTTTCTGGCCAAGGAGTTGACTGTAGCCCACAGCTCTCAGATGAGAAGCAAACAAACAAATAAACAACAAACAAACAGACTCAAACCCTCTCACTCTCCCTTTTGCTCAACCCCTTTCCACCCACTCTCCCCATTTCCAGCCAGGGGCCCCCAAGCCTCCTCTTGCAACTCTACCTTTTATCGCCCCTGCTCGTGCATTCCTTGGAGGGCTCCCTACCACGGAAGGGAGCAATAACAGTTTCCATTTTAGACATGTCAGCAAGTTTTGTGAGAGAGTGTGAATACTAATGCCTCCATCTGGGGATTATGTTAATACACCATTCTCCATTGACATTTTGAGCACTGCACATTTTAATTGGCCACTTCTTCGGTCTCCCAGTCCGGGATCTTTTGGCATCTCATAAGTGGGATGGTGGAGGGGGTTGGCCAGATGTCCTCGGCTAGGTGGGGAGAAACTCTAGTCTGGGAGTCGGGAGTTCTGTGATGGAGTTCCCAGGGGTGTGGCCTGGGCAGGGCAGGTTGCACAGGGACTCTGTCTCCCCATCTGTACAATGACAGGAGAGACCTTGAGAGACCCAAAGGTTTTTTCTAGATTCTACCTCTCGTGACTTCTGGTCTCCAGAGTGACCTCGTAGCTCCAGTCTTCTTCCTTGGCCAACAATGCCACCAGCCCCTCAAGTTTGGGGGTGTTTACAGGCTGTGGATGGAACTCCCTGGGTAGTGTAAGTGGCTAAGTGCTCCACTCATAGCCAGAAGGTGGGTGGTTTAAACACACCTAGAGGCACCTTGTCAGACAGACTGGGTGACCTGCGTCTGAGAGGCCACAGCCTTGAAACCCAGATGGACAAGTTTGCTCTGCACACTTGACTCCTCTCCCACTGGTTCCCTCTACCAAGGGACAATTTGTGTTGACTTGTTGGCCACTTCAGCCCTGCCTTCCTGACCTCTCCATCTGTGTCCGCACTCTCCTGCTCCCATTTGAGCTCAACAGGTTATGGGTTGAGCTGTTTCCAGCCTCTGCGCCCGGCCCATTCTTTGTCTGATGCCCAAAGCAAGGTTTCTTGGGGACTATCCTTGTGTCCATTTTGTCCTTGTGTGGCCAATGGGTTGCTAAAGATGACCCTTCTTTGGCTCATCCAATAGCTAATCGGCCACTATCTAACTACATCTCCTACCCATGGGACAAAGGCCCCCACCGCCTTATCTCCTGTCACTACAGAGACTCCCCTGGGAGGCAGCCACCATCTCTCCCCTGGACTGGTAGCGTATCCCCGCTCCCCAGCCATGTTCCCAGTGATGTCATTGAAATGGCCCTGGTTTTCTTGATTCCCTGCTCCAGCCTGACCTTTCCATTCGGGCCCATAGTCAGGCCTTTGGCCTCGGAGACCTTCACCCTGGGCTTCCGAGTCATGACCTGGGCAGTGAGGGTGCCCCTCCCTGGGCTGGCTTCTCCCCCAACAGAGACAAGATTGAATGCTGGGATTCATGGATCGTTCATAGGAGCCTGGGAGACATGGCACTGGCCCGGCCACTTAGCAGTTTCATTCTGTCGCTGATCACAGCTTCATGGAGGCTTGGTTCCCTTGATGCACAGACTTGCCAGGGTTGCAGCAGCATCAGCTGAGCTTGAGAGAGTGCGCGTGTTTGTCAGAAGTAAAGTATAATCCACACTCACTGCCATCGAGTTGATTCCAACACAGCGACCCTCACAGGAGTGGGCACAACTGCCTTTCTGGATTTCCTGGTCTGGAACACTTTATGGGAGTACAAAACCTCTTTGACTTTCGCCCATTAAGAAGCGGGTGGTATCGAACTGTTGACTTTGCGGGTAGCAGCCCAATATGGAACCACGATACCACCAGGATTCTTGTAAAGCTCAGTTTAATGGGAAGGCTGTCTGGCTGTGTCTCCACATGTCTCCTGCTAGCAGCTCCCTGGATCTGAACTGCCAGGAGCTGAAGAGAAAAGGCACTTACCCAGATCTCTGGTGGGAAAGCCAGCTATAGGTCTGGGTTTGACACAGTCTCCCAGGCGATTTTTCTGAATCCTGAAGTTCAAGGATCACTTCCTGTTCTGAGACCTGGCACTCCAGCCTTCACCCTTTCTGCCCACCCCCACCCCACCCCCCAGCAACTTGGGTTCACGGGGCATGTGCTGCAGTGCTGCTTCATGGCAGGTGTTTCACCAGCTCCCCTCCCTCCCTCCCTATCCTGACTTCACTATGTGACACAGCTATCCGGGCACACATTTACAGATAGACGGGCACAAATTGACATATACATACATACATACATGGAACACACCCAAACATGCATATACACACACCACAGGTCAGGGGGGCATCGCAGTGTCGAGACAAAGGCAGGGGCTCTGAAACTAGACTGGCATATGCCTTGGGCTACTCACCCAAGGGTGAGCGGTTGGAAACCACCGGGCACTCTTTGGGAGGTCCTCGACTCCTGTAAAGAGCTGGGGTTTGGGAACCCACAAGGGAGAGTGATTCTGCCCTTAAGGTTGTCCCGAGTCCCAGTTGACTCAATGGCAGGGGGTTCTAGTTTCATTGCTCCAGAGAAATCACCTAACTCCTCTAAACCTGCACCATCTTCCTCTCTACACTGGAAATTATGCTAATGACTCCAGCCTGTGGTGACAAACCCATAAGAAAGCTAGCATATGAAAAAGTAGCTGCAGGCTGAGCCCCGGTGGCGTAAGTGGTTGAGTGCGGAACTGCAGCCCGCGAGCTTGGCGGTTCAAATCCAGCGGCGGCTGGGTAGCCCCACGACCACCAGAGGCAGTGATGCCCACCAAAAAAAGAAAAAGAAAAAGTAGCTGTTATCTTTCAAACCTACCTGTAACTCACTGCTATGGAGTCAATTCAGACTCATCGATGCCAGAGGGCTGGGGAGAAGAGCACCTGTGGGAGTAAACACCCTCTTCTTTCTCCCCAGGAGCAGCAGCTGGTTTTGAACTGCTTAGCTTGCAGTTAGCAGCCCAGTGTGTAACCCACTACATGACCAGGGTTCTTCACATTGACTCGCTCGCTCACTCGCTCGATCACTCACTCACCACTCATTGCCATCAGTAATCAATACAGACTCATAGTGAGCCTATAGGACAGGGCCCTGGAATGGAAAGTCCTGTCTGTCTCCCAAAGAGCGGCTGGTGGTTTTGAACTGTGGGCCTTGCAGGGAGCAGCCCAACTCATAACCACTGCACCGCGAAAGCTCCTTTCCTTAGACTGTATTTCCCTGAGAACCACCCCAACCTCCAAATAAAAAAGCAAACGGAAACTATTGCCACAGAGTTCATGCCGACTCACAGACGTCCCGCAGAACAGCCCTATAGGGTTTTCAAGCCTGTCGTCTTTATGAGAATAGACTGCCCCGTCTTTGAAGCTGCCTAGGGTTCCATCCATAACCAAACACGTAACTGCTGTCTTCCAGGCCTCTTCTCATATCGGACAGGCTCCCGACCAAAAGTTAGAGAGACTCACCCAGTTACAAAGGCGTGACTGGTCTGAGCCCGGATCCTGAGATTCTGGAGCTGTGAGACTTTTGCTGAAATCCCTGGAGAGCCACTGCTTCTAGCCCAGGGCTATTAAGTTTAATTAGCCCCTCTATAAGACATGTATTATTAAAAGGCCGCTGCCCTGGCTGTTAAGCCCAGCTAGGACTGCCTCTGGTCAATGGAGTTCCCCCGAGCACCTGCCAGGCCAGAGGCAGAGCCAGCAGGCACAGTGGCAGACTCGGTAGGGATGGTCACAGCCTTGGGTGAAGGCTTCGTGCTTCCTGGGGCAGCATGCTAGTCTCTCTGTGATCTCAGATACCTGTGAGACAGGGCCATAGGCTCTAAGCTGCCCCTTTATATCTGCAGAGAAAGACAGCCACCCGTCTCTCTCACCAGACTTGAGAGTGCCGCCAGGCCAGAGCTGGACCCACTCACCTGATCTGCCCTGCCTCTCCCTTCACTCTGGACTCCCCTTAGGCAGCCTGCGCTCTCCCCATCAGACAAGGAGGTGTCCTGGGCAGCACAGGCCTCCACTGTTGGGCTGAGAAGCACCACCTCAGAGAGTGGAGGCTGCTTGCTGGTCTTTGTCCCAGAGGTTGGCTAGACGTCTCTGTCCACAGCCCTAGGCTCCCGCCCTTTGCTTTGTAGGCAGTAGCTACCAGAAGGCAACCAGCTTCCCTTTACGGGTTCTTGGCTTTTAAGTAAAGATAGTTAAAATAATTTATACCCCTCTCAGGGGAAAAAGTGGAGAGACAGAGGGGGGGGTGGGTTTTCCTGGCAAGCCAAGGGAACATAAAAGCGCCCTGTTAAATGCTCCTTCAGCGACCTCGCCCTTCAAATGCAGAGCAAACACCGTGATTTAAGTCCACCCCAGGGAGGTGAGAGGCAATTGCAGAAGCTGTGCCTGCACATTTGACCCAAATGCTCCAGAGGCAGGCTTCCCAGAGACAGTGACGAGGCGGCAGGGCTGGTTCCTGAGGGAGGCCGAGGGCATGGTTTCCTGAGCAGATCCCATTTCCATCACTTATTTGCATTCTGACTTCCAGGGCCAGAGCGGACTCGGAAGTGAGGGACAGGAGTCTTTCCCAGCTCGGCTAGTGTCTGGTCACACACTCCTGAGTCAGCTACTCACCTTCCTTTTAAGCCTCAGTCTTTCATGACCTTGATTTCACTGTCTACCGCATGTTCCCGAGCCCTTGTGCTAAGTCACACCACTCGGTTAGGCAGCCTCATATCCCCCCTATGCTTTTTTAAGAACACAGTTTGCTGTGCTATGAGGTGCCTGGGAAGTCTGCAGACGATACAGATGAGGACATCTCCAGCCTGTTGAAAGATCAAACTGTAGAAGGCGATTTGACTAATATCTGTTTCTTTCTTGGGGCTGTAGCATCCGTGAAGGCAAGGACCTTGTGTTCGTTCACTTTCTCTCTCCAGGTTTCCACATAGAGCTGCGGGCAGACAGAGCACTCAATATTTACAAGGGGAGTGGATGAAGGATAACAAGTTTTCTCTTGGGAATGGGGAGGCGTGGCAGTCACCTAATCTAGTGTCAATTTGAGGTTTAAGAGTAGTGTAGGATTGGAGTTTAGCCTGTTAATCTGGAGATAGCCAATGAGACTTCTATGTGAGCATGGCTTTCTCCTAAGAATTCTGGGAAATGTGGTAATTCCTTCTCGGAGGTGGAGACACCATCTTTCTCGGTTCACTTCCTGGGAGACACTCGACTGAGGAGGCAGGTTCCCTGGGAGACATCCCTGAGGAGAAGCCACATGGACTCAGTCTGACGCAGCAAGAAACCTGGACCAAGAGAAGCCACATGGAGACTCTTGCCAGTGCTGAGATGCTTACACCACCACTGCATCTAAAGACTTTCTACCCACTGGCTTGTGGTCATTCTACATTCGACATCATTACATGTGTTTGTGAGTCTAAAGAGGACTAATGGATTGGTATCAGACATTTGGGTTAATATTGGATTTATGACCTTAGACTGGACTGGGGTGGGATGTCTTCCCAATGTTCATTTTCTCCTGTATATAAACCTCTTCCTTATATACATATGTGTGTCTATGGGTTTGTTTCTCTAGTCTATCCGGACGAACACAGGAGGGTGATGAAATAAAGTGAGGGCTTGGAAAGCAGGCATGGAGAGAACACGCATGGGGGGTTGGGACACCCAGCTCATTCACTGGGCCTGGCATGAAACCCCTGAGGGTAGGATTCATAACCAGGGGAGTTGGTTGGGATGAAAGAGGCATGGGGATGTCGGGACAACTTTACTTGGATGACCTGACATCTTTGAACATTTATGGAAGCATCCTCTGTCTACAAAGCACATCCTTTCATGAAGGGTTACACCCCTACCCTGAGGATTTAGACTCAAGGCTGGTCAACTCAGGGCCACCCTGATGTTCCCAGAAATGGTGAGCAGGCTTTCCCCATAGTAAGACGGAGGGAGCAGGGAGGCTGGTAGGGAGTTCCAGGGCCCTCTGGAAGTCTTTGCCCATGTTGCCTCTCTTGTCATGAATGCCCAACCAATTTCTAGTCTCTCCTGTCCCAAGACTTGGTTCAACGGCTTCTTCCTCCACTCAGGTCGAACTGACCACTTCCTCCTTTGGACCTGATTGGGCACATCCCCTCCTGCCATCGAAACTTTTCTGAGGTGTAAGAACCCTTTATAAGGGGTTTCATGACTATAATCTTTATGGGAGTAGAGAGCTTCCACTTTCCCAAGAAGTAGCTGAACCACTGACCAATGCTCCTAGATTGAGCATATGGATGCTACTTTATTTGGTCTTTTGATGTGTTAGAAGCAACCATTGATTTTGTCATCACCGATGCTGTCAGACTTGGTGCCTACCCCATTTGTGTATTCGTAGATGGTGTCCTTTCTGAGATGCTGCTGTGGCTAACACAGGCTTCCACCAGCCTGGAATGCATGCCACTGTCCGTGGTCCTGACACCTGCGAAGGCTGGCTTGCTGAGCCACATAAGATAGGCACTTCTCTTCCTCTTATTCACCCAAAAGCTCGACTTGCAGTGGGCTGAGGGAAGAATGCCTGGTGTCCAGTGGGGCTGAGAAGTGGGCGTGATCCATCCTGCCTCTTGTGTGATCTCAAGCCTGTCAGTGTGCTCCCTGAAAGCAGTCAATAACTGAGCTTGGAGGGCAGCTGGGTTATTGAGATGTCTGAGCTAATCAGGTAATGCTTTTCTTTTAAATGTAGCTATCTCAGGTGGCCTCTGTTTAGGTACACCTACATGTGAAAAGATTTGATGGACTAAATACTGAATGATGCAGAAAGCTCTGCCAAAAGATGAAAGGAAGGCACAGAATCACTGTCCCCAAAAGAATTGCTTGATGTCCAATATCATTTTGAAGAAATTGAAGAAAAGCCAGGAGAACCTAAAGCTCTTGCTGATGAAGACTGAGGACCATAGCCTTCCGTTTGGACTACAACTCAACATTGGTAAAGAATACCAACATCCTCATAGTTGGACCAATTGACAAATGGAGACAAGACCTCCACGACAAATGGAGAAAAGATTGATGTTGTCAAACATTTCACTTTTCTTGGATCCCCATCAGTGCTCAAGGAAACAGCCACCAAGAAATCAAAGGGCATACTGCATTGGTCAGATCTGCAGCATGATATCTCTTTAAAATGTAGAAAAGCAAGGATGTCACTTTGAGGATTAAGGCGCCCCTGACCTAAGCCATCGTATTTTCAAGCTATGTGAAAGCTGGACTTTGAATATAGAAAACCACATCAGAAGGGAGCTTGGGAATTAAGGTGCTGGTGGAAAATATTGAAAGTACCAGGGACTGCCAGAAAAACAAACAAATCTGTCTTGGAAGAAGGAGAGTCAGAATGCTCCTTAGAAGTCAGGGTGGTGAGACTTTGCCCCATGTACTGCGGACATGTCAGGAGAGACAGATCCATGGAAAAGGACGTGATGCTTGGTGAAGGGTAGGGCCATCCCCAAAGAAGGAGATCTTGGATGCCAGGGATTGACTGCAACAATGACCTCCAACAAAGCCACCAGTGTGAGGCTGGTGAAGGATGGGCTTCTGTGTCCTTCTGCTGTGCATCAAGTTGCTATGCAACCTGACAACCACAAATGGCTGGACAGTGGGCTAAGCCTGGAGCTGTTCACCCAAAGGCTGGTGTTTCAAACCTCCAGCTGCTCTGCGGTGTGTCAGGCACTGGGAGGGTTGCTCTAGCTTTTCGGATAGTCACCCGAATCCTCCAAATAACCCATTTAAGAATACTCTTCTTGACTCCAGGTTGGAAGCGCCGAGAATGATCAGAATGATCGGACCACCTGCCCAAGAGCACAGGGCCAGGCCACAGTTGAGTTAGCTCCAGGATGTAGGTCTCTACTGGCTGAACATTTGTATCTTTTTACTAGTCTGTGCTGCCCAAGCTTTTTCTAATTGCTTAGTGGCAGAAAAATAGTTTCCATAGCAACAATAGCAAAATCAGTATTAGTATTTGAATAATCTGATTTCTTTAAAAAAGATAAATAAACAACCCCACAAATGAGATGCTTAAACTCTAAGCTAGTTATTCCATATCTGGGCACGGATATTAAAGAAAGTAATCCTAGCTATGGGAAAAGCTGTAGGCGAAGAGAAGTGCACTGAAGTGTTACTTAGTCCAGTGGTTCTCAGTGACCCTTTCACAGGGGTCATCCATTTCATCACAGTAGCAAAGTGACAGTGATGAAGAAGCAATGAAGATAATTTTATGGCCGGGGGGTGGGGATGGGGATGGGGAGGGTCACCACCACATGAGGAACTGTATGAAAGGGTCGGGGCATGTGGGAGGTTGAGAACCCCTGGCCTGAACTCATAAAAATCAGTGGTGGGAAGCGTCCCACGGCAGCGAGTGGTTTGATGCAGGGTGATATGCTCACTTGGGGGGGGAGCAGGTGATCTCTTGTCACCTGACCTCTTCAGTTTCTATTTTCTGGACATTGACTACCCCATATGGTAGCAGTTTCCTGCCAAATGGTGAAGGCCTCAGCCACTAACTTAAAAGATGTCTTTTTGAACCTATCCCCCCTGGCACCATGGAAGCAAGGACTGGCAATCTGCCTCTACAAAATTATCACCTGGAAAACTCAATGGGGGCAGTTCTATTCTGTCACACGGGGCTTCCATGAGTTCAAACTGAGTCAACAACCAACAACAGCAACAACAACAACATTTCTGGCCTTAGTGGTTGGTACAGGTTGGGCCAATCAGTTCCTGTACTGGAATTGTTATCAGAGTATGGGAAAGAGCGTGGTTTCTCACTGGATCAGGGGCTATACCGTAACATGCAGGGCATGGTGGTTCAGGGGTAACGTTCTTGCCCTGCATGTGGGAGACCTGGGTTCGATTCCTGGCTGGCACAGCCCATGGCAGCCACCACTCAGGGGGAAATAGGAGAGAAGGTCCAGGGATTTACTTCCTGAAGGCAGTGAGTGAACACTCAGTGAGCACAGAGATCTGCTTCACACCAGGTCCCTCCAACAATGAGAACACAGTACCACCCAGCATAAGGGAGACCATGCTCTGCCTCTGTGAGCCAAGCACAAGAGGAGGGGGGCTGTCCCCGTGATGGGTGGAGAGCAGCGAAGGTGAAGGGGAGCCCATTCACATGCTCAACAGTTCTCAGCATCCCTCTGACTCTCCCAAGAGCTCTGAGGAGCGCCCCAGCGTTCTTTCAACAGATGCCAGCCCCTGTGTCCAAGCCAGGTAGAATAGGCTTCCTGTCATGGGTAACCAACACAGCCCTCAATGGAATAGCCTGCACCATTAGCATGGACACGAGGGGCCGCAGAGGTGAGAAATGTGTGGTTCCAAAGAAGACACCTGGGTGATCATGAAGCCTGGAGAGGGAACTAGAGTTAGCCAGGGAAAAAGGCTTGCACTGATTCCAGAGCACAGGCCAGTGTGGACATGAAGTGGCTGCCTTAGGACGCATACCTAGGCTCCCCCTCTCCCAGCAAACTTGGCCAGGTGAACACACGGTGTCCCAGTTCTGTGACATCCTCCTTCATGTCCATTAGCCTGGGAGCTGTTGGAAGGCCAGGAAGCATCCTAGGAGGCCCTGTATTCCCTGGACTAGGACCGGGCCTGGCCAAGCTAGGACAGAGCCTGGGCAAGGCTTTCTCTCTGTGGGAGGCAGACTCTGGTTGCATCTCAGGGCCGCCTCTGGCTTGTGGACTCCGTGCTAACTGAAAGGTTGGCAGTTCAAATATCCAGCGGCAGATGGGAAGAAAGGTCAGATGATTGAAAGAGCAGTGATCGCCAGCCCTGTGGAGCACAGGTCTGCCCGACCACACATGGGGTCTCTACTTTGGCAGCAACATTTTCTCTTCTATCTTCTTTTCTGATCATGGAACCAGGACTTAAAATCGACATTTCTTGGTACCCAGGAGACTGGTTAGTTTGAAAGTCTTCTCAGGGAGGGGGTATGAAGCCAGGAGGGAGGGAGCAGGGACTGTCCCTTGTTTCCAAGTCCAGACAACACTCCATGGGCACCAGAGGACATCTGTGGCTCCTGTTTCAGCTTCTTCTGTCCCTCCTAGCACCAGTGCAGGGCCTGCCACGCCAAGCACCTCACCCCTGCTGTGGACTGGTCACCATGTCATTCTGACTGCCTTGCAGCATTTCTTTAGCACCTGTCCAACCTCACCGCCCGACCAGACTCTGGTCACCCCGTCTCTTCCCTCTTCTCCCTTTGCCCTGCCCCCCTGCCCTAGGGACAGTGATGCTTCCAGTATTTACTGATCAAGCATCACTCCAGGGGCTCCTGAAGCCTTTTAACTTGTGCAACACATTCCTTCTGTTGGACATTCTGGGCCTGTTTATGCATTCCAGATAACATTGAACTCATGGAATCATTTTGAATCTCTAGAAAAATGGGGGGGGATAGTCCTTAGTTCCTCTTGGGAGGAGTCGCTGAGATCATGACAGTGAGTGCCTGGCACATTGCTGCTGATGCTGTTGGCTCCCTCAGGGTGGGCCATGCCCATGGCACGCGGCATACAAGGGCTGGGCTATTGTGAGCACGAGGCTTTCATTGGCTGGGTTTTGAGACTAGATTGCCAGGCATTTCTTCCTAGAACGTCTTCGTCTGGAAGTTCTGCTGACATCTGTCCAGCTTCACAATTCTCCACTGACAGATGGGTGGTGGCTGCATGTGAGTTGCACTGGCAGGGAATTGTACTTAGGCCTCCTACATGAAAAGCGAGACTATAGCCACTGCTCACTGCTGATACGTAAACTGCAAAAAACCCAACCTTGCTGCCATCAATTCTGACTCATCCCAATCATATAGGACAGATTATACCCCCGTTGGGTTTCTGAGGCTGCAGATTTCCATGGGCGCAGAAAGCCTCACCTTGCTTTCGAGGAGCGGTTGGTGGGTTCAAACTGCTGACCTTGTGCCTGGCAGTGCAATGTGTAACCTCCTACACCCGGTACATAGCAGGTGCCAGGAAATGCTAGTTACTTCCTCCTTCTGGCTCAGGATGAAAACAACTAACTCAGGGGTGCCAGGAGGATTTTTCTTCCTGGTGATTCACTGGAAGAGTCAGTCTCCAGGAATGGGGTCTTAGGTGGCTAGCACCATGTGCTGCAGAGTCCTCTTACCTCCCTGCCACAGACAACCCAGAAGTGCATTGAATTTCAGCCCCAGCCAACAGAGACCCACAGCCAGATGGAGAGGTTGTGGTGTGCACACTGTGTTTTCAAAACTTTGTTTTCTGTGAGCACCACCTTAGTCACTTCAGCAGGTTCTAATTTGGTCTCAAAAATATTCTTCAAAAATATTCTTCAATGTCCCTGGGCAAGTGACAAGTTTTCATGACAGAGATATATGGAATTGAACTTTTATTTGGCCTCTGGGGAGTCAGTGACAACTCCCTGGAATGAGGAAAGGGAAAGCTACCATCATCCTTTTAACTGCTAGATGGGTGGATGGATGGATGGATGGATGGATGGATGCATCAGTGGATGGATTGATGGCTAGATGGGTCAACAGGCTGACAAATGGATAGATGGGTAGTTGATAGGCGACTAAGTGGATGGATGAACACTTCAAGGTGCTTGGCTCATGTTTGGTCCTTGGAAAGTACCATCTCTCATATAAATCCCCAAAGGAACCCAACAAGGCAGGCAGGCTATGTCCCCATTACAGACTGCAGAAAATTGATACTCTGATGGGGTAAGCATGGCCCAAATCAGACACCAAAGCCACTGAGCCAATTCTACTCATAGAGACCCCATAGATAGAGAATAGAACTTGCTGTGCAGAATTTTCTTCTTCTTTGATTTCTATTTAAACTCTTTATTGTGATTTTGGGGTAAACTTATATAGCCCATTGGTTTTCCATTCAACAGCTCATACACACTTTGATTCATGCCATGGACTGCTATCCCCTCAACCTGACAGCACACACCCCACCCCCTTGTTTATCATTTCCATGGCTATGACCTTCCCAAAGCAGTTCACCAAGTCTTTCCTCTGAGGCATCTCCTTGGATGGACCGAATCTGCCAACCTGCTAGGTAGCAAGCAAGTCCTTAGCCATTTTTGGCCAACTAGGGACTCTTAAGAAGACGACCTGCATCATGTGATCAAAGTGGCAGAGCTGGCGGCGGCGGCGGGGGTTGGGGGTGGGGCTGAAGCTTGATGTGTCTGGCTTTGGGGCTTCCAGCTAAAGGGTGAGGCTCAGTCTCTGGTTCTTCCTGTAAGCACCTGGCTCTGGCGTAGCTAGCTGCTCACCATCAAAAAAACTGGGCATCTTTCTGTTGTTCCCACGGTAGGTTCTAATTGAGGTGGGACCTGCTAATGATGCTTCTAATGGGACCAGTGTATGTGACAGGTAGACCGTAATTCTCATACCCGCTGGTCCATAGGCAGCCTGTGAGAAGGGGCTCAGATTAGAGCATTCTGTGCAGGTTAGGCAGAGACAGGAGGTTGTTCCCCTTTGTGTCTCTGAAGCGGGGTTCTTCTGGGCATCACACCTGGGTTCCCACTGGCTGGGCCTTAAACCCTAGCTGCCAGATTCCCAAGTGCCTCCAGGGCTTAGATTGGCAAGAAGGCCACTCTCCCAAAGACCCCTGGATGTCAGCTTTGCCACCATCAGCGAGGGACCAGCACATCCAGGTCGAGTCGGATCTCTCTTCTCCGCTTCAAAGAGGCCTTGCTTATTTTTATCACACGGCATGGGCTGGTGACATCTCAAGCGTGGTTAAGGTTTGGCTAAACTCATAAAACCCAGTGACATGGAGTTGGTGTCAGCTCAGAGCAAACCTCTAGGACAGCATTGAACTGCTTCCAAGATTGCAGCTCTTTATGGGCGTAGAAAACCCTGTTTGTTTGTTTGTGTGTGTGTGTGTGTGTGTGCATCCACATGGTTGACCTTGCAGATCCGTTAGGCTAGCTAGACAATATTGCAGAGGTGGATGGATGGGCGTGATATATTCTTTTAATCCTTCGTCTAGTAATAAGGGGACTTGACTATAAACCCACAGAAACGAACAAAGAACCTTCCTGGCAACCAACCTCAGAGGCGAGTTTGGAGCTGCACGTGAGCCGTGGGGCTCAGATCTGAGTTTTCCACACAGAGTCAGCAGACAGAGATACCCGTCGATGTCGGATCAAAGGCATCTTGCAAGTGGGTTTGGTGTTTAAATCCGGAAGGACAGGTGGGCCGCTGTTGGCTTCCTGGACCGAAGCAGTGGCATATTGGACCACACCAATATACACCTCTGCTCGGGCCAGGGAGGTGTTGTTTTCTCCAACCAATTTCAACTCTGTGTCACTTTCCTTTTTCCATTTAATGAGACACAGCAGGGAGCCCCAGAGAAGCTGTGGTGCCGGGGCACCAGAGAGGCACGGGCATCTTTCTGTTGTTCCCACGGTAGGTTCTAATTAAGGAGGGATCTGCTAATGATGCTTCTAATGAGCAAAGATGACCTCACACTCCAGTGAAAGTCTGGGCCGGTGCCAACTTGGCCACGTTGGCATGCAGGGGAGGGAGGGGCCTCTTATTTACTGAGCACGGCACACCTGTCAGTACTTTGAAATACTCACAACCAGCTGTGGCTCCGTGGCCCCGTGCCTGAGCTGGAGTTCCTCCCCCTGGGCACCGGATGGCATCCTAGGCTAGAGGAGCCACTTGGAACGTGGTGATGGCCTATGCCGGAGGACATGGGGTCCAGGACCCTCTGATGAATGGCTGGGGAAACTGAGGCCAGGAGAGGGACACCGATGGGGCTAGAGCCAGGCATCTCTCTTAGGTCAGCACAAACTGTGAGCGGAATGTGAAGCCAATCGCATTGCCTTGCTGGTCCCAGCGTGGCCGCAGTGTACAGCTTCCATACCCACTGGGTGGTTTTGTGGGCCCTCCCTCTCCACACGACCACCAGGTTGACAGGGGGATAATTTGTAATTGGAAATAAATTGTGTTTGTAGAGGATCTCCAACCGTGCCAAGAAGCAGCGGCATGGAAAGCGCGTCCTGCGGCAACCGGGGCTGGGGTCATTAAACCTGCTTCTCAGGTAATTACATTGGGTCTCCGAGAGGAGTCGAAGCAGCTTGCCTCAAAAAAAAAAATCTCACCCTCATACCAAAGTGATCTCCCCGCACGGTGCTGACTGGTTTGGGAGCGGGGCGTCAGCAAGTCAGTTCTGCTTTGCAGCCACCCCGTGTCCCGCTGCCCAGTCCTGTGGTACCCTCACATCCGAGGGGGTGTCTGAGTCCGAGGCTGAGTTCGTGGCTGTTCCTGCCGTGACATCCCCTGGCCTTCCTCTTTTTCTGCTGACCTCAGCTTTACAGAGCACCAGCTTCAAAGAAACGGGTCCCTGGCCAGTCCCAGTTGAATCACTTCACATTTCCACCCACGGATTCCTTAGGGGCAGCCGGCCACTTGTTCCGCACTTGGAAGGAGAGGCACGAACAAGTTCGGAGGCGCACGGATGCTGAGGAACCGTGGCCACCCTCGGGTTCTGAGGGACACCTCGTCCAAGTTTAGGCAGCTGGCCGCTGACACACATCTTGTGTGGCATTTCCGCTCCGAGTGCCCTTTGTTTGAAGTGCCAGGCACCCTTGATTAAAGTTCAATGATGGATTTAGGGGAGCCTGCCCCTAAGGCATTCCCACCCAATTAGTTACTGAAAAATGGATTTTTATCTCCTGTCAGGAAAACAGAATCCTCCCTCCACACACACACCTGCCCAACACAGGTGCCCACTTCTTTGGCACATATGCCCCACCTGCTGCTGGGGGCATCCCAGAGAAGAAACATGGATTGGGCTGGGGGCTGGAGGAGTCGGGAGAGGAGATACTCTCGCACCAGGAGAACGGCGAGTCATTCTGGAAGGAGGTTGTGCAGCCTGTCCTTGGAAACCAACGCTCCCATCTGTCTCTAGCAGCCCCTCCAGGGTCTCATTACCCCTGAGCAGGTATGTCAGAGACAGAGTGAAACCTGGTTTCTTAGTGAATCCTGGTTGTCTTAGTTTCTGTCCCTCACTCCTCCATGACATTGGACAGAGGTTTCCCCACCTCTAGAGCAGTGGTCCTGGAACGATAGCTCTCTGGTTGCCATCATGCTCAACTTCTGCCACCAGGGGGCTCCTCCATAGGCATTGGCCCCGCCCTGCTTGTGTTACGTCTTCCTTTTAGTAGAAGGAGTCCCAGGCAACTGATGCTGTTTCTGGTCTGCCTTTTATTTCCATTTCTTCTGGGCACTTCCCCCTACATGACTTCATTAGCTGGTATTTTTGTTTTGCAGACCAGAGAGGTCAAGGGCAGGTGGGCTTCAAGCTCAAGGAGATGTCAGGATGAGTTTGTTTTTCCTATTGTCCAAGTAGGGACAGTCCAGGGAGGCAGACCAGGAGGCCGAAGCTACAGGATGATGGGGACTGCAGGATGCCTCGGCATCCCAGAGGGAGGTGGGAAGCCCTACTGGGAGACACCTGCCCCTCCCCCTACCTATGGTGATTTCCAACAGAAGATGGGCTTGTGCACTCACTGCTGGGAGTCCTGAGGACAGAGAACTCCAGAATCAGCCTCTTCGCAATGGCCTTGGCTGGTCTTGCCCATTCCTGATGACGTGACCACATGGGGCTGGGAAGATGAGGGATCTGCTCATGATGCTTCTAATGAGCAAAGATGACCTCACACTCCAGTGAAAGTCTGGGCTGGTGCCGAGTTGGCCACGTTGGCTTGTAGGGAAGGGAGGGGGCTCTGATTTACTGAGCACGGCACACCTGGCCTCCCATGAGGCCATTTCAGTCTAAGCTAAGACCACCTTGAAGGGCCACATAGCTCTGGAGTTCAGGGGAACCCCTCTGCCCTCTCCTGCTTCCATCCCCTTCCATCCTCAGGTATTGCTCTGAGGACGGCCCTGAACAGGTTGAGCCCTGTGTTCAGAATGTGCATTCCAGAGCACTGCGGTGATCACCATGTACTCTGCCTGCATCTGAGGGGCATACGTAGACATGTGCCTTCCAGGGCAAAATCAAGACCATGCTGGGCAAATGGAGACATTTGTTCCCCTTGCAGGTAACAGTGTTAAGTCTCCTCCGTGTTAGATTGCATTTTATTCTTTAAGGATCAGGAAGAAGGGCGTGTGCCATTGTCTGTAAGCTGGTCCCCAACAATCTCATGTTAATCTTGGGAGCAGGAAAGCTCAGAGAGGCTAAGAAATTTCCCCCAGGTCACACAGCAAGCAGTGAGTGGCCCTGTGGAACTCACACGCAGGCCTGCTGAGTCCAATACCAGCCTCTGTGCACCAAACGCTCCCCTCTCCAGCTTTAAGGCACGCGCGTGCGCACACACACACCTGGGCTGCAAGTGTGAAACACAGCTGCAGGCAACAACGGCTGGCGAGAGGTGTGCTCACTGAATCCCAAACATACTGGGCGCTTTTTGAGAACAGAGCCACACCCTTTATTCAATACTTAGCTCTCCTTGTAGGCCTAGTTCTGAGCATCTGAACTCTCTGCTAATTACTGTCACATTAATTAAAAAATAAATCCCCTTTAATTTCATAACAGGTGGTTTGTGAGGCTGAAAGAGAAGTCGAGACTTGTGGGTAATTATTGTGTGGCTTATTTGCATTTCTAATTGCCTCAGAGGACACCGAGGGCTAAGCTTCCAGACTCCGGGCTGTCTTTCACCGCCTCTGAGTGGCTGCTGGAGATGGCGTTGCCTCTGCCTTCCCAGCACCACCTGGGAGGGCGGCAACTCCAGCTGGAGCTCCATGAACACAGAGTGACATGGGCCGTCCTCCCCGGGCTTGCTGTGAAGGGCCTGCAGGGTCTAGCCCCAGCCTGCCAAGAGTTGGGCGCCCAGTCACCGCCATCTGAACTAGACACCAGGTGGCAGCACCGTTTCCTAGGCCTGAACCTTTGCATTTGCAACAGGTGTGTCGCTAAGACCCACCCATTTTATCTACTGGTAGGCACAGGGGTTTTCAAGGTGCTGTGGCTTGATGGAAATGGGCACCTGGTGGGCTCAGACAACACGACTTTCCATTAGCAGTCAGAGTGCTTTGTCTCTGCACCCTGGGGGTCCTTGTGCCTCCATGAACTGGTCTATCTGTCCCACTTCTTTTTGTTTGTTTGTTTGGTTGGTTTTTTTGGGGGGCATCACTGCTCTTTGGTGGTCGTGGGAGCTACCCAGCGCTGCTCCTGAGAGCCACCGCTGGATTTGAACTGCCAAACCTGCAGGCCGCAGTCCCGCACTCAACCACTTATGTCACCAGGGCTCGGCCCCTCTGTCCCACTTCTGTAGATGGAATCCATTTTTGCTACTGGCTTCTGAATAATTTTAGATATAAGCTCTTATTTGTCAGGGGCCTCTGAAAGCCTTGGATGGACAACTGCACCTGCTGCTGATGAAGAAAGCAGAAACTGCTTCTATGAAGATTTAGAGCTTCAGAAACCCTATGGGTCAGATTTGGTTCATTGTGTGTGTGTGTGTGTGTGTAACCATTTCTGTCCTCACAAAAGTTTCCTTAAAGGAGTTAAAATCATGAATACATCCCTCTTAAGGACTCAATAAAGAAGACTAAAGAGGAATTGATGCGTTTGAATTTGGGTTCCTGAGAAGAATATTGAAAGTACCATGGACAGCTAAGAGGACAAACCAATCTGTCTTGGAAGAAATGAGGCCAGGGTGCTCCAGAGAGGCAAGGAAACAGAGCCATGTCTCCTTGAAGTAGCACAGTGGGCAGGGTGACTGAGAACACGTCTTCCCAGTCACATCCCCCTCTGCTCAGAGGTGTCCATGGTCCCATCTCACTCTGGGTCAAAGCCAACCCCCTCACCAAGGCCTGCAGCACCAAGTCTTCTTCCCATGCTCCAGCCCATGCCTGGAATACTCTTCTCCAAAGGGCTTTCCCTGCCCATCTTCCGGGCTCGGATCACCTGGCATCTTAGGTATAACCACACTGAACCCCCAGTACACCGGACCCTCCTCTCCTGCTCTGTATTTCTCCAAAGCACTAGCACCATCTGGCATACTCCCGGCAGAACCCTGACTTTGTTTGTTTTCCCCGACTACGCTCTCATCTGTCATCTCCACGGCTCCATTCCCGATGCCAAGAGCTAGCCCTACCACAGAGGAAGCGCTTGTTGGGTGGATGAATGAAGGCATAAATGACTCCAGCCTCTACTTCCTGGGAAGGTGTGATACTCTATGGAGCACTGACAGGTGAGGGCTCTGGGAGAGGTAAGAAAGGGCCTCTCTGTGATCTGTCATACTTCTTCTTGTGGCTGAGGGCCATGCCCACGACTGAGGATATGAGGTCCTGTTCTGAGATCTCTGAGGATATTAGGGATCAGTGGGTCTGGGGGCTTGGCTTGTCCACTGTGTTCTTAAACCCACCTGTCACTCTGTTCTTTCAACTCCTCTGATTCGACCTCCACATCTTTACCTCACCCTGACCCATCTTGTATTGGCATCAACACAGCATCAGCACCCTCAGAGTGAATCGTTACCAGCTCATGCTCGTGTGCCAGAGACCCAGTAAGCCTGACCCATGCCCTAGTTCACTGGGGCACTCTCCAGGCTTGTACTGTGACTATGCCTGCCTTCTAGCAAAAATGTCATATGCTATTGTTCCTAGATGCAGAAACTGAGTCTCATCAAGGTAAGTAACTTGTTCAAGGTCCTGTATCTAGTGAGCGATGAACACAGAATTCCAACCCAGGCAATATATGACCCAGTTTCTGCCTCTCCACTCACTGTGTTTCTGCCACCTGGACTGAGTTTCTTGGTCCCTTATCTTCTACACCAGGAGCCCTGGTGGTGTAGGGGTTACATCTTGGGCTGCAATGCACATGGTCGACAGTTCAGAACCACCAGTAACTCTGCAGGAGAAAGACTGTGCTTTCTATTCCTGTAGGCAGTTACAGTCACAGAAAAATCACGTGTGTGTGTGTGTGTGTGTGTGTGTGTGAGGTCAGCAATGAATTTATCTTCTGCTCAGTTTGGAAGCCATCCTTTGTACACTGCCCAAGAGTGGTTTGTCCTGAGCTGTGAGTCCAGTGCCGGGTTTACCAAGCTGGACATCCCTTCTACCAAGCCAGCATCCCTTCTATCAATCTCCTGAGCTCCAGTTAAGACAGTCAGACATGTCTGCTGATGTTGCCAGATGGTTTCCTCATGGTGAAAGTGCCCCTGCTTGAGAATCACTGTGGCTGGGGTGAGGGGTACGGTGGAGCAGAGGGTCTGCTGGATAGTAACTGCTGGCAGGGCCCTGGACTGTGGGGCACCACAAACTCCAAGGACCTCCAAGTGGTCTCTGGAATCAGCCAGCAATCCAAGCCCCTTCTTCATTTGTTCAGGTGAGCGTCTGGCACTTCCAGGGCCACTCATTTCCTGACAGCCTACAAAAGCATGATACCACAGTGGGGTCTATGCCTGGGTTCAAACCCAGTCCCACCATTTAGGTAGGAGCCACGTGGCTTTGGGAAAGCTGATTCATTTCTTTGCATCTCATGTGCAAGATGAAAACAATGGCTCATGGGGAGTCTGGGATGCTTAGTGTGGGGCCTGGCCAGAGCAACAACTCAAAGGTCAGCTGTGGTTCCTAAGGGAGCAACAGAGAGGTCCTGAGCACCGGTGTCCACCCATAAAGATGAGCATGAGACTGAAGTGTATGGAAGACTTTAGTTGGCTGCTCAACCCCAACGCAGGAAGAAGGGCTTGTCCATCTCTTTCCAGAAATTACCCATGAACACCACAGGATGCCAGGTCATCGGGAGGGACCCATGGCTAGAGACAGGCAATATGATCAGTCAAGGAGAGGGCCAGGAAGACATTTGGTGAGAGACACTGTCACAAAGCCTGCAAGAGTCGGATGGAACATGTCGGTGATGGTGAAGATGGTGGTGGACAGGACAAGGTTTCCTTCCATTGAATGTAAGGTGTCCAAGAACCATGGCATCTGACAATGACAATCCCCCCAAATCTGGGGCCAGACCTTCCTGGAAAGCCCATCATGCTCTGCTCCCACCACCCCCAAGCCCCCCATTGAGAGAGAGGAAGGAGGTGTGGGTCTCTGTTGGAGCACACTGGCTGCTGCTGGAGCCATGTCGTTTTCCAATCTCTGGCTTTTTAATTATAAATGATCATTAGTTTAGTTTCATCGTTACCAATTTAGTTTGTTGTGGGTTGTTTGCTTAACAACAGTAATTTGGGCTTATGGCTTTTCAATGGCTGGGCTTTAAGGCATGTGTGCATTAGCGTCCAACGAGGAATCATCTCTCTCACATTTCAAAGACAAAGCCTCCTTCAATCTCTCTCCACACTGCTCGCCTGTCCGCACTTCTGTACTACCTGTGTCCTTTTCCTCCTGAAAAGCAGGGCAGGCAGCTAGGGTCCTTCACGCTCTAAGTTTGTTATGGTCACAAACGAGGAGAGACACTGCTCCCAGACACCCCTTCCTCTCCTCGTGATCTTGAGTTCTTTAGATGGGCCAAAAGATCTGGGGTGAATGGTCAGAGGTCACACCGCGTAGATGTCAACTCAGAGAGACCCTGTGAGACAGAGCGGAGATGCCTCAAAGGGTTTCCTGGGTTATAAATCCTTACAGAAGCAGTCTGCCACATCTCTGTCCTGTGGACAGAGGGTCTGTCCTGTGGGTTTGAACCTCTGACCTTTGGACTCAAAGCCGAGCACCTTACCCATCACACCACCAGGAGGTCATCAACCCAAAACCAAACCCACTGCCATCGAGTGGATGCCGACTCATGGGGAGTCACTAAGACAAGGTAGAGGTGCCACTGTGGGCCTCCAAAGTCCCGGTGGGGGCAGAAAGCCTCATCGTTCTCATACGAATATCCCGAGGTCCTAGATGGTTGCTCATATCTCATTCTCCTAATTACCAATTCTGGGCTTCTTTCCCCAGGGTGAGCTCTGAGTCCTCAGGGGTGCCTTTGAAAATGCCCTCTCCTGGGCTGGGCTCCTCCTGGATCTTCCCATGTGATCCTGTTTTCTGTAAATGAAGGCCCTTTGGATAAGTGTTGGGGCGCTGGAGTCAGACAAGGCAATTAACCTCCCTGTGCCCCAAGTTCCTCCGCAGTGAGAGGAAGAGAATGGCAGCACCCACCTCCAAGGTCTGGACGAATTCCGAAAGCTCGTGCAGCATACTTAGCATGCTGCCTGGCACACAGAAAGTGCTCGATAAATGATGGTTACCGACAATATTTTTAGTTGTCCAGAGCGAACGTCCCACATCCATCTGGAGTCTCTTAAGAGAAAGGACAGCTTTTGTGTGTGTGTGTGTGTGTGTGTGTGTGTGTGTGAAGCTGAATGCTTTATAATTCACATTGCAGTATCTCAGAGGACAGAAGGGATGTATTATTATCCTGTTTTAGGGATGGGAAAACTGAGCCTTAGTGATGGAGAGGCTCTGGACTCAAGCCTTGAGGCTCCGTGACCAGTGCCCTTCTAATCCCTGCTGCCTTCAGGCCTCCTCGGCACCCCTGTGCTCAGGGTTCTCCTTGGCACCCTGCTCCTACTTACAGACATTCCATGCTTCCTGGCCCATGATCTGGACTCCTGAGAGAGCAGCCTCCCTTGTTCTGCAGGGAGAGAGCCTCTCTCAGCTGGATTGCAAGGTAGATGCCACCTAGACAGCAGTGCCATGCCTAGAAATAGGCACCCAAGAGACGTTGGAGCACCCCTCCGGTCTTAATTATCTAGCTGCTGGGATGGGGTGCTGAGAGGGGGTTCAAGAAAGGAGGGCCAGATGGATCTGGAACAGATTTCAGGTTCTCCTGGGGCTGTCCATGCTTCTATGGGTGACCCTCAGTTCAGCCCTGCCACCTTGAGCCACTCACAGTGGTGCAAGGACTGAGCTGATCTGGGGCAAGGTCAGGAAACACCTACTGACACAGAAGCGAGTCAAGTGGACATGAATGTGGTCAGATTGAGCTGTGGGCCCCAGAGACAGTGGGGCATCTGGGGCTGAGGAACTGAGGGCATTTCCCGGTCTGGAAAGCAATTATTCTCTCAGAAGTAGTAACACCCGTGTCCTTAAAGGAAGCCAGAGGTCTGCTCCCCGGATCTGGTTAGTATCTCCAGCATCTTTCTTTATGTGGTCCAGCCTTCTTCTCTTCTCAAACCTAACTTGTTCCTACCACAGGGCCTTTGTACGTGCTGCTCTTCCT
>PVJH01006049.1:0-53372 GCA_004026705.1 Nesogale talazaci
CGCCCACTGGCTTCCCTGGGGTTCTGCTGACAGCGGATCAAGAGGAGCAGCAGAGAGCCTCGTGAAGACGGGGGACCCTTCCCGTGTCACACAGAACTGCAGCTCCAGCTCACTGATGCCGACCATGAAGACAGGGTGCTGTCTGAGCTGTGGTTGGGGTTGGTAAGTCTCAGTAGTAAGGGTGTGCGCTACAGTGTGGCAGCGAGTCATGTGCGGATGTGGCATTCTCAGATGCTCAAAGATTGGATTTTTAGGGATCCTGGAAATAGAATGAACACACGCCACATAGAGCTACTTCCCACTTATTTACATGGTTAGGTTCCTAAGACCAGGTTGTTAAGCAAAAATCAGTGCTGTGCAAAAATGGAGGATGACTACACCATTGCACGGCATGTTTGCCAACGTACTTCGTTAGGCAAGTGCCAAACTGCTGAGACTTAAGGCCCAGACCAGATGACATGTAACCATCACAGCCAGGGTCACACTGACCTTTTGGCTTGGCACCACGGCCAGCCAGCCACCGTTCATGCTCCAAATAGTTGAATCCCCCCCCCTCCCCACTATTGTCATAAATCTGACATATCAGTCATCGAAGCAAGTGAGGAGTAGATGTATGCACTCGTGCTCAACTTAAGTCAGAAATGACTCATGACAAAGCCACCCCAATACAAAAGCCCATCCTATACCCACAATTACCGCCGCTGGGACTCTAAACAAGTCCCCTATGTGTGAGGTCTGCTGCCTGGTGTCTAAAATTAGAACAGCAATACTATGTTGTCTAATGACCATCGCCTAGCTAACGTCTGAAAGTTTAAAGGGCACATTTAATAATAACGCTGGGTGGACCACTTGATGGGAATGTGTGCATACTTGCAATACCTTTTTCATGCAGGTGGCTTTTTGTGTCTTTCCCCTCCATTCTTTTTTGCAGTAGTCCATGATGTCCATTTCTGGAGCAACACTCAGCCGGAGTTCTGTCAAGAAATCCAAACGAAAGAGAGTAAAATAAAGCACCAGCACCGGGGCACCAGCGCCGTCTCACCGGCTCTCCCTCCCTCCCTGCCACCAGTACTGACTTGCCCACTGACCACACCCTGGGCCAGAAACCACCACACCGCCTCTGTCCTGGATCACATGGCACAGGGCGACCCAGCAGGTCAGCTGATTCCCATCAGGCCCAAGCAGAGTGAGGCCCTCACCTACGCCTGCCTGGCCTCAGCTTCCACCCCCCAGCCCACACAGCTACTGACACTGCTCCAGCCCCGCCCGGAGCCCTCCCAGGCCTTCTACGGAGGGCTGCTCCCTCACTCCAGGTAGGACGGGGTCCAAGTATCACCCCAGCCCTCTATCCTACTATGTGAGTACACGTGGGCTGCATTCTCTGTCCCCTGGCAATGTCTTGGTTTTCTTCTTAGAGCCTATCACTGTTTCTCATCTGTATTGTTCCCTTCACCCTTCCCCACTCCATGAGTCATAAGCTCCTTGAGGGCAGGGACTTGTTTGGCTTCAGTTTGGGCACCTCTAAGTGCCTGACCTGCAGGTGTCTGTGAAAACTCCCTTTATCTAATCAAAGACAGAACTGTCTAGACTACTTGAAAACACATTTAAGATTCTGTACAAAGATAACACCTGGGGGGGGGGACCCCCCATCTTGGGTAGTATATATGCATCTCTGGCCCCCTGGGGCTCTATCCTGTGAAAGAGCTGACTCTAGTCACACTTCCTCAAAATCAAAGACTCGGCTTATGATCAGACATGGTGAAGAGGGGCTGTGAGGTTGTTCCCGCTAAATGTGCAAGGAGGAAGGCTGAGGCGCACGCACAGTCATGAAGTGTGTGCGCGCGCGTGCACACACGCACGCTCACGCGCTAGCTAGTGCATGTGAGAAGGAGTCCGTGAGTTTTAGGAAGAGAGTGGGGTGAACTGGTAGACTCAGCCTGACTTCCTTTTCCAGAAGATGCGTATGGTCGCCCGGAAATTACACTAGACACACAGAAATAGCACACGATCTATTTATTACTGAGGAAGTGGTTCATAAAAGGAAAATACTGTATTTAAGCTAATTCAACAACTGCTACTGAATGGCTAATCAGTGCCAGGCAATGAGCTAGAGGCTGGGGACATGCAGCTGGAGGGGGGGCGGGGGGGGGGGGAGAGAAAGGCACGGCCTGTCTTGAGTGGCTCTGGCAACAGCTGGAGGAGGTAAGGGCAGCAGGGCACACAGGGGCGCCGAGAGGCCGCTTTGTAGGTTAGGAAGCTCAGCAGAGATAAAACCTATTCACCAGAGATTAGGAATAAGCGCTCGTCACATCGGCCATGCGGTCAGCTCACAAGGCGGGCGATGCAGCCCTGCTGAAGAGCAAGAGCCAAGGAAAACCGCGCGTGCTGACTTGCAGGGACCCTGCAGGAGGCCGACGTGTCCCACCGGGGATGGCCGTCCACGCTGTGGCTGTTCGCAGGACTGTCGGAGAGCAGAAACCGCTGACCGCGCCGCCCTTCCACCGCCCCCGCCCTTTAGCTGCCCAGAGCCTCAGTCACAGCGCCACCAGGGATTCCAGCCATTCAGGACCACAAAACAGGCCAGGCCCACCTGGAGGCAAAGTGGACCCTCTGAAGGAAAGGAAAGAGAGAAGCTGCCTGGAACACAGAGGAACTCCTCTCCAAAGAGGCCCTTGCTGCATGGTCCTAAGCGTGCGGCGCGCGCCTGAGCCACACAGGGGGCAGAAGCGGCTCGTCGGAAGCAGCAGCCCACAGCCTCACAAGGGCTGACCGCTCGACTGGCCGACAGAAGTTGGCGATTCAGACCCACCCAGCAGCTCTGGAGGAGAAAGACCTAGAGGTCAACCTCTGTAAAGAGGAAGCCAAAACACCATTTGAGGCACTGAGTCCATTTCCACTCTAAGCAAGCCTCCCGGGCAGAGTCAGACTGCTCCCTGGGGGCTTCCCAGGCCCCTGGGCTCGAGCCGTCAACCTTGCCTTTAGGAGGCCAAGGCTTCCCCGAGATGACATCAGGGCTGCTGAGAGGCCGCAGCCCGGGAAACCCTCCGGGGTGCTCTGCTCGTCCCTTGAGGTGGCTGTGAGTCGGGACTCACCGTACATAATCAGCCCCAAATTGGGACGGCCCTCCTGTGACAGGGCGGTGGGGAGAAGGATAACAGAGCCTGGGTCAGGAAAGCGGGAGGGAAGAGACAAGTGCCCCTGACCAAAGCTCTCACGCTGTCGTCATCAGAGCCCTGTGGTCAGCGGCACTCGAGGTGCAAGCCAGCTTCTCACCGAGCCCTTCAGTCGGAAGTGAGACGGGCTTCAAGCACCACCTCTGGCTCACTCCTTGGAGAAGGAAATCCCCACGGAGACAGGGTGGTGCCAAGAGACCCAGACAGAACCACCCTCACAGGTGCAGACTAGAGCTGGACAGGAAGAAGGTGGGAGGCACAGGGGCAGGAAGGTTCCAGAACCTCAGGACACCCTTCGTCCCCCAACAGACTTTGGGACAGGGTCCAGCTGGGCTCGGATGACCAGAGGCATAAGCACAAGCCCTGGGAAGGGTTTAAGGGCCCTGGGAAGGGTTTAAGGGCGCTGGCCACGGTAACCTGCAAGCGCTCTCTCAATAAAACTGTGTGGACGTACCTGATGGCTCCCTTTCATGGATGAGTAACTCCTTCTCCTTCTCGATCTCATCCGCAGCTCGGTACATGTCCTCCTCGCTGAAATCACACCGAATCAGACATTTCAACAGGGCCCCGCGCGCGGCCACCCCGCCTCCCGCCCCAGACGGGATTGAGAAGACACTGCAGGGGCCCCGGTGCCCAGCTCCAGGCCCCGGCTGTCTATGGCTCTCCTCCACTTCCAGGGCCTCCCATAGCAAGACCACCTATGACTTCTACTCCACTCAGTCCCAAGGCCTCTTTCCCTGCTCTCCTGCCGCCTCCTGAAGGGGTCCGCGGGGCTGCACAGTCCACGATGCACTCCCTGGGGACGCGGGCGCCTGTCAGCCCCGTCTGGCCAGAAACACATTTTAGAGAAACGACTGGAGAGAACAGGCATGGAGACCACCAATTCCTCCAAGTCACACTGGAGCCCCTCTCGAGGGAGGGCCTTCTTGCCGCCCCCCCTCCCCCCATAAGCTCAGCAGTTTCACCGGCTGCCAAGACCGCTCCCCACTCTGACTCATTGAAGAGTAGTCTAAAGGTGGGAGTGGGATCCATGGAATGATGTCTCTATCAACTCCCAGTGATCAAAATAAAAAACGGTGGAAATGTTAGCCGAGTTGCTCTGCAGGAACTGCCAGTGCTAAGCAGGCTTCGGCACAAGGAAGGACTTTGTTGTGTGGGCGTGAGGCCCGGTGCATTCTTAGGCCGTGAGGGAGCCCACTCTCCTGTCGGGCAGCGTTTGTAAGGAAGGGCGGTGGAGTTGTCTGTGGTTGGCTGGTGAGCCAGCAAGCAGAAGCAGACACCAGCAGTGGCGCAGGGCTGTCGGGGGCTGGCTAGCAGAGAGCAAAACGGGCTCTAGAAGTGAAAGTCGCTGGGGCTTTTCATCTTCCAAGGGTCTGTCTCTGGAGTTGCGCTATCTCCTCCAGAGCAGCGCTTTGTCCCTGCCTCAAACTAATTAGGACCCCTAGGAGCCAAAGGAGCTGGTGGGCTAGGCAGTGGGCGGCCAACTGTGAGTGAGGTCAGTGGTTCCAACCTACCAACCGCTCGCTGGGAGACAGCTGTCCACTCGGGAACTGTGAGTGAGAACGGACTGGATAAAACCAAGGTGGAAAACAGGATGGCCCCTCCTTTCATGATGACAATGACAAGGACAAAAACACCAACTCTTTCTGCTGTGCTGTGCATGCCACAGAGAGTCAATTGGGGGGGGGGACAGGAAGGGCCCCACAATGGGGACAGGGAGATAGACTAGAAGACAAACTCTGGAAAAGTTCAGGGACTGGATGCTCTTCTGCCATCACAGATGACATGCTGAGCAGAGCTGGACACAGGGAACTGTCTAAGGGCATCCAGCAGCCCCAATTCCTACGATGCGTGCACCCCTCAGCCTCCGTCAGGACAGGGGGCTCTAGGTGCAGGATTCAAAAGAAAAGGTGCCGGGCTTTGAACCTGGAATGGGGCACTCCTGAGTGTCCCAGCGCCAACACCCCCCCCCCCTTCCCCATCAGCTCCTAGCACAGGGCCCATACAGCAGGGTTTGAGGAAGGGGGATGCTGACAGGCATAGTGGGTGGAGAACCTAACCCAGGCCCTCACTCCCAGCACCAGCCTGGACACCATCGGCTCCCGCCCCCAGCAGTGCAGACCCACTGGCCATGCCCTCTGCTGGGAGGCTCAGGCCCAGCCCGCTCACACTTATCCTGAGTGTGGCACGCTGCCTGGACTACCATGCAGAGGTGTGCCAGGTGTGACGGTGAGAGCTGGACTCGCTCACCCTCACCTCCAGTCAGCCTGACCAACTGGATGGTGGCCTCAGAGCTCCAGCACTGACACCTCCCACCCCCATGAAAAGGCTCGCAAAAGGGTTCATTCCAAGGCACTGACACATGGGTAGGCATTGGCCACACTGCCTGTCTCAAATGCCCCCGGTCCGCCTGCTATGCAGCCTCTCCCACTGTCTGAGAGGGTGAAGGGACAGCCTCGGGGCCCTGACTCCAGGGTGATTGCACGTCAAAGGTGTGATGTCACCTGGGTGCGGTGCCAGAGCCCAAAGAGAAACCAGATTCACAGCAGCCACGACGCAAGACACCTAAAATAACGGGTGACTGGGTGTGCGTGGCAGTTCCTCCTGACTAGCTTAGGGAGAGCTCCCCACCACCACGCACTCAGTCTGCCTCCCCAAGCCCAGCTCAGAGCAAGAGGGCGATCCCATGCCTCCCCACCGACTTGTCAATGGAGCCCGCCTTCCCCAACATGCTGACCAGAAGCAAGTCTGCAGGCAAGCAACTTCCCCTCCCTGGCCTGCTTCCCCATCTTTGAAGCCACTGTGGACAAGATGCATGGGGTCTACGTGGTTCCCCTTCCAATTCTGGGTCCCAGCTGTCCACCAATATGTTCTTTTAGAGGTCCTTAGGGACACTCCAAGGCTTTTTCCAACCCCCACCCCCAGGTCCCAAAACACACACACACACACACACACACACACACACACACGTGCACATGTGTAGTTTTTAAGAAAAAAAGGGAAGAGAGAAAAATAAAATGATGCAGTTCTTCCAAAATGATTTCACCAATCAACTTTTGAGTTAGCATTTTGTGTGTCAGAAGACACAGTGATAAACATTATCAAGAAAGCTGAAAATCAAGAGAGAATGAAATGACAGGTAAGGTTAACCTCAGAGAGAGTTACAGGCTCGGGATGAGTGTTTACCTAAGGGAGGGAGTGGAACACAGGAAACAGAGGGATATTCACATGATAAGAGAAAGCCATCCTCACTGAGCAGTTCCAGGCATTCCACAACCTTCCACAGGGTCAGGTGGGGCCTGGGGCATGTCCACTGCAACACAGCAGAGCCCCACAGTCTCGCTGCTCTGTAGAGCACAGTGTCCTTCCACAAACGGTAAAGAATACAAGCAATGCTAATAACACCGCCTTAGGAAAAAGTAAGTAAATAAATGTAGGACCATCATTTGCTTTACACTATCCATTTAAAAATTCCCACCAATAAGATTCAGTCTTTTCCCGTTCAGCTAGATAGCAAGTACTTGCTGCTTCTTTCAGCAGGCCACATCCGAGGCGGAATGAGTTATGTGAAGCACATAATAATACAACAGCGGATACTTCTTGTCGCAAAGACCGACATGACAAATCACTGCTGTCGGGCGCCCTTGAGTCGGTGTCCACCCAGAGGGGTGCCATGTACAACAGATCGGCCACTGCCCAGTCTGGAGCCATCCTCACAGGTGTGGCGTTCAGGCTGTGCTGCAGTCACGGGGTCAATGCCTCTCATTGAGGCCCTTCCTCTTTCTCGCTGATCGTATGATGTCCAAGTATCATGTCCTTGTCCTACCTGATGACAAACTCACAGTCAACGAGGTAAAGTCTCTCCATGCACACTTCTCAGGAGCGCTGCGCGGTCCTTCTTCCACAGCAGGTGTTCTCAGGCTTCTTTCTGGCAGTCCCTGGCACACGCAGAATTATTCATCAACAGCCTCACACATTTTTTCTTCTCCGGTCTTCTTCATTCATTTGCCAGCTTTTAAGTACATAGGAAATGATCACAAATAACATGCTTGGGCATCTTTTTTTTTTTTTTTTAACATTTTAGAGATTTTTTATTTTTGGACATCACTGCCCTCAGGTGGTGGGAGTAGGAGGCCCAGCCTTTGCTCCATGGAGCTGGAATCGAACCTCCATCCCAGTGGGCCGCAGTCCCGCGCACAACCACTCCGCCACCGGGGCTCAGCCCTAGAGAGATCTTTTACAACAGATTTGCCTGATGTAACATGATCTTTGACTCCTTCGTTGCTGCTTCCCCGAGTGTTGTTGGTTGTGGATCCGATTATCAGGAGGTTGCTCTCTGGGCCAGTTGTCAAGATTTTCGTTGTCTTCCTTGTGAGAGGTCATCCATATTTAAGACTGCAGCATCTGAAGTGTTGCAAGGCCTTCAGCAAGCAAGGTTGTGTCATCTGTACATCGTATGCTATTAGTAAGTCCTCCTTGAATTCTGATGCTACCTTCTTCACGTAGTCCACCTTCTCAGATTATTTGCACAGCATACAGACTAAGTACGATGAAAGGATAGGACCCTGCAGCACCCCTTTCCTGATTTTATGCCGAGCAGTAAGCCTTTGTTCTGTTCACACAACTGCCTCTGCCCAAGGACAGGTTCTGCACATACTGCTGCAACAGCTTCTCGATTATCTTCAATATCACTTACTGACGTGCAGTCTTTTTTGTGATCAGCCCACAATCTACATATTCTCTTGGACAGGCCATGCATACAGATCTCTTTCTGTTCGCTGGCCGGACACTTGTCTTACAAATGTGTCAGCATCGACAACTGAGCACTTTCAGCACTGTGTGCTTATTAGAACAGCTCAGGTGAGACTCTGTCAATTCCCAGAGCCTTCTTTTCCAGTAGTGACTTTTCCAGCTTAGACTTCTTCCCTCAGCACTATTGATTCTTGATTAAATGCTACCTACATCAATCATCTGTGGTACAGTGACTGGGTATTTCTTTGATTTCCTTTGGATCCTTCCTGTATCAATAGTTTCTCTGTAGAATCTCCCAAAACTGCTGCCAGAGGCTGATTTGTGCCTTCGGTTTTTGCAGCTTGAGAAACATTAAGTGTGTTCTTCCCTTCTGATCTTCGAACTTCAGGTCTGCACATTTCATCACAAAAGTTTGTGTTCTCAAGTTGCCATTTGAAATCTTCTGTCCAGCTCTTTTACTTTCATCATTTCTTCCATTTGGTTTGCTTATTCCACATTCAACAGCAAATTTCAGATTCCCTTGACATACATATTGATCTCTACTTTCTTCCTTCTTTTTTGACCTTTTTCTCTACCTGTGATGTCGTCCTCCAGTTCATCTTGTCCTTCATCATTAATGTTTGCTGCATTTGCTCTAGTCTTCAGACAGGCTCAAAATTCAAGTGGGATGGGCTACCGGCCATCATTTGCTTCTCGGGGATGTGTTTTAACTTTCTTCAGATTCAACTTCAACTTATATGAACCCTGATGTCCTGGTCCATAATCAGTCTGTGGCCTTGTTCTGACAGATAATCCGGAACGTCTCCATCTCTCTTCCTACAGATGTAATTGACTGGGTAGTCTATCCAGCACTTACCCTGTGCATATCCAGTGACCAAGACACTGGCTTTACAAAAGTCCTGTCATGCATTATCTGACATAGCTGCTGTCACCAAGGCTGTGTTTTCCAACTACCACTTCTCAGTTTGGAGTCCTGGTGGTGTAGATGATTATGAGTTAAGCTGCTATCCACAAGGTCATTAGTTCAAAACCACAGCCACTCCAACGGAGAAAGCTGAGGCTTACTGCTCCTGTAGTTGGTCTCAGAAACTCAAAGGTGCAGTTCTACAATGTCCCGCAGGACCACTATGAGTCAGATTTTGATGGCAGATTTGGTTTGTTTAATGCTTGGTTCTAACTTTCCCATTGGAGGGGGGAGGTCATCACTGCCCTCTGGTGGTAGTGGAAGCTACCCAGTGCTACTTCTGAGAGCCGCCACTGGATTTGAACCGCCAAGCCTGCGGGCCACAGTCCTGCACTCAACCACTTACGCCACCGGGGCTCAGCCCTTAACTTTCCCATTTCAACGACAATTAATTATCTCTAACCTAAGACAAGGCTTTCTATTCCCATGAAGAGTTCCGGTCTCAGAAAATCCGAGGGGTGGTTCTACCCTGTCCTTGTGGGGTCACTGTGAGTTGGAATGGACTCACTGCCCCTACGAGTTTCCATTGGAAGCCTCATCTTTCTCCTTTGGAGTTACTGGTGGTTTCAAACTGCTGACCCTGTGGTTAGCAGCCCAACGAGGAACCATTACTACAACACCAGGACTCGTCCAAACTCCCCTTTGTCGCCTGAAAAGCTAAATGGATAATGGCTTTGTTTAGCTCCATGGTGTAAATCCTGTCATTCAGACCTGGGCTGTCTGGAAAAAAGTATGGCCCAAACAGTGGCAGCAAGGCAGTGTCAAGTGGGGAGACACCCACGCACCTGCTCACACAGCCATGCGAAAGGCAGAGGGCACTCTGCACCGCACTCCTTCACCACTCAGTGGCTGTGGAGATGGGTGGACAATACATCAGAGGTGGGAAAGTACCAGCATCCTGGCCAAAATTCCACCCTTCTGCCCACAGACTTCCCCATGACTGACTCCTGCCATGTTGTACGTCTCCCAAAAGTCCCTGGGGACAACCTGGCCACCTGCAACAATGAGGTCAGCGTCTCAGAGGCCTCGGGAACAAGTTCTCCAGCCGTTACTCTCACATCCACCTCATTTACCCCCGTCCTCCAGGCACCTCGTGGTATGCAGTGGGGCAGCAACACCCAGAAACAAGGGCACCAGCTCAGTTTTGATCATAAACTCATCTCTAAAACAATAAGGTTGCCTTCGATTCCAAAGGGGCTCAGAGACATGTGCTCACACTCCAGCTCTGCCCCGCCCCGCCATCAGACAAACGGGAAGGGCCAAGGGGTAGGGTCTCGTCACTAAGATTTCTGGTCTGGACACCAATGGTGGAGAAGGATTTCTTGGTCCTCAAGGGGCTAAGTAAGAATTAGCTGAGCTGACAGCAAGATGTGAGCACAGCGCATGTGTCACACGCTAGGGCAGGGTGGACAGGGATAGGCAGTGCAGACCTCATGCGAGGACAGTGTTAAGCAGACTCAACTACATCTGACCTAAGATCCCTTCAAAGGGAACCCTAGGTCACCTTGTGAGTCATCCTCAGGGCTGTCCAAAGGATGCTGGCATCCTCAGCTGCCTAACAGGCAGGTGGCACAGAAGATTTAGAAAGCAGCTTGTCTATGCGGTTTTTACGTCTCTCTTCCCCCCAGCTTTCTCTCTCAAGAAAATGTGGCGAGGGTGAGTCCCAAGGAACTAGACGCTGATTGTGCAATTCAAACTGACTGCCATCAAGTTGATTCTGATTCATATTGGCCTTATAAGACAGAGTAGAACTGCGCCCTGGGGTGGGAGGTGGTGGCGGCGGTGGTGGTGGAGGAGGTGGAGGTAGAGGTGGAGGTGGTGGAGTTGGTGGTGGTAGACGTGGAGGTAGTAGAGGTGGTGGTGAAGTGGAGGAGGTGGAGATGGTGGTGGAGGAGGTGGAGGTGGTGGTGTGGGTGGTGCCTTATCCCTGTAAGGCAGCAGACAACCTCATCCTTTTCCCTCAGAGCAAGCGGTGGGCTCAAACTGAGTGTAACCCACTGCACGCCCATGAGACTTTCTAGGAAATAAGCCATCCCTTCCCCTACTCATCACCTCACCCTTCAAATTAGAGCCACATCCCAAAATGCACACCTGCTGAAAAGCTCTGACCACTGCCTGTGGAATTACAGATGAATCCTTGGGACATAATGTCTCAGTCACACAGTGTTGCCTCTTTCCAGGCACAAACACAAGGGGGGCTTCAAAGAGTTTCTGGGGGTGAAAAACAGGACGAAAAGATCATGGAATTTCTCCACAAACTCCCCTGTGTACGTCACTCAATTCCCACCTGGGACAAACGCAGCCCTCCGGCTGGGAATGGGAGCCTTGATGCCCACAGCGGAAACACAAAGATCAAGAAGGGAGCTAAGGTCACAGCTGAGGGATACACTAGTAGTTAAGTTTACTCTTCGCGGCTGGACTGGATTGGAATTCCGGTAACACTGGTCAGGTAAGTGTAGGGCTACGAACTGCAAGGTCAGTGGTTCAAATCCGCCGGCTGTTCCACTGGCTAAAGATGAGGCTGTCTGCTCCTGGGAAGTACTGCAGTCCCAGACACGCACGGGGCGGGGCAGCTCAGCTCTGTGCGATGCGGGAGAGTTGGGTTTGACTCGCTGGTTTTCTTGGGGGCATCAGACTGCCCAGATCGACGTGGAGACATGGTCATGCATGCATGCATTACACTGCCAAGGGTCTCAGCAACACTTCCACAGTGAAGCACAGCCCCTGAGGGAAAAAAATCACCAAGTGACAACACTCCACGATCCACACACTGCTGAGCCAGGGGAAGTGGAAATGATAGATTAGAAAATCCAAGGTTAAAGATGTGAAGCAGAAAGCCATCGGTCAATATCTGACCTGTACTCACTGCTCTTGTCTGGTTTCGCCCACGTGAGGAGCTCAACAGGGGATGATACAATCAAAGGCAGGAAGAAATAGAAACGGGGCTGTTATTTAAGTAAACCACACACTCAAGTTTCTACTGCTGGGGGTACAGGGACAAACCAGCGTGACGTGTGTCTTCAGAGTGGTCTGGCTGAGGGAGCCGGGCAGGGTCGGTGAAGGCTTCCTGCGGGCCGCAGGGCATGGGGCTGCACTCATGAGCCTAAGGAGAGTTGTTCTGTGTGGGGGATGAGGAAGCTGGGTGGGAGTTGTCAGCCCTTCCAGCTCCAACTCTGAAGATCTACTGACAGTCAAGACGCACCTCTGCCACAAACGTTTCATCAGGAAAGAGCGCCCCTTCCCACCTGGACCCACATCCCCAAGAGCTCTGACTCTGGGAAGCATCAAGCCAAAAACACTGCCGCCCTCACAGCAACCCTGACGGACAGGGTAAAACTGTCCCTGTGAGTTTCTGAGGCTACAAATCTTTGCCAGAGTCAAAGGCCTCATCTTTCTCTCACAGAACGGCTCGCGGTGGTTTTGAACTGCTGACCTTTGGGTTAGCAGCCCAATGCATAACAAACTACACCAGCAGGGGTCTCTCCTAGAGACAGAGTGAGGAGCAATGTTTGCCATAATTCCACCTGCAGGCTTCTGGAAGCACAGTTCAGTGTCACTGTTTCTTTGTCTCTTGGCACTGTTCAGCCAAGGCAAAGGGACAGCATCTAAGGGATGCAGGGCATGCAGGGGGTGGCGAAGCAGGGACAGACAGACAGCGTCATCACCAACCACGAAGGCCAGGGGAAGATGCCAGGAAGTCAGCATGTGGCTGGGGCAGAAGAGCAGACTCTACTACTTAGCCGAGACAAGGGGCTGGGGTCAGTCTCAGGTTAGATGCCATCTCCCAAAAAGAGAGGTCTGGTGATCACCCTGTGATGCACAGTTCTCCTCAGACGCTCACGGGGGTCACAACACTGAATCGAATCAACAGTAACTGTCCTGGGGGTACGGTTTTGTTACTACTTAAACATCAGGGGACAGTATGCAAAACTGAGCTATCTGGATTATTGAAGTATTGAAGATCTAGCAAAGCCAGACTGGACTATAGGAGCACAAGGTCTATCCAGAACCTCCCCCTTCCTTACCACCACCAGCACGCCCACCCAGCTGCACTCAGTGGAGACCTGCCTCGCTCTCCAGGCGACTGTTAGCCCACCCCCAGTGAACAATACCATGAATAAAAAAGTTAAAGTAAATTTAAAAAGGCAACAATAAAGAACTATGCATACAAGGGTTATAACATTGTATCTGTTATGAAGTAGAACTGTATCTGAAGTCTCCAAACTCTTTCTTGGGATATAGAACATTCCTTATAAGCCAATTGTCACGCCAACTAAGGTACCTGTCAAGCTGTTTAGGAAATCCCGCGGGGGCGGGGGGAGAGGAGGTTGACTTAATGCCTATGCACTGGGCAAGACATCAAAACCACCAGCTGTGCAGGAGAATGGCCCAGCTTTCTACTCCGGTCGGGGACGGTGAGTTTGACTTGATTTTTTGAGTCAAGCTGCTTATACGGGATCTTGTCTATTTTGGGATTCTAAGTGTGCCTGGAGCCTCAGGGGAACCCCACGGGCTCCAGCTTGCTACACTCCCCGCCCTGCCCCCCAATCCATTGCCTTTGCCAGCGCGGACGATCCTATTTTAAAAAATACAGGGGGCAGGAGGATGGGAAGTCTCTTAACAGGTGGGGGCGGCCGTCATGCTCTGACTTGCCTGGCCAGAACCAGCACCAAGTCTGGGGCTCAGTTTTCATGTGGCTGCGACAGAGGCGACCTTACTTTCTTCCCAAAGCGGTTTGGAGGAGAGCTCCCCTGGGAGGAGCGAGGAAATGAAACGCTTCTCTCTCGGGTTGGTCTGCCAAGTCTCCGGGGCGTTCTGCAACTTCACAGATCGACAGATGTCCCTGGGCCGCCCGATCTGGGGGTCCCTCCGGAAGACGTTAGCACGCGAGTTCTGCTAAGTGTCTTCCCAGTTCTCTGAGTCGGGGACGACGGGACTTGAACCTGAGGATGCCCGGGACCGAGGCGCCCAAATCCCTGCTCTCCTCCGGGGTCGCCCGCCCCAGGCCTCCAGGGGACCCCCACCCGCCGCCCTCCCGCCCTCCCGCCCCGAGCACTCACTGCTCCGTCGGGCATCGCGTCGCCGGCCGGGGTGGTCCGCTGGCCGCCGCGGCGCCCGCCTCCCGCGCCGACTTCTCGGCGCAGCTGGTGCCCGGCCACGCTCCAGGCTGGGGCATGGCCCCCCGACTCATGCGGCCGCCGCCGCCCCGGCTCCGAGCGGGCCCAGTCCTCGGGCCCCGCGCCCGTCCGCGGCAACCCCCGCTGGGCTCCCAGTGCCTTCCCGACGTCCGCAGGGCGCTTCCGCGTGCGTCACCTCGGCGCGCCGGGGCCCGACCCAGTGGGAGGGGCCAGAGGGCTGGGAAGCCGCGGCGCAGCCAGAGCGCCTGCGCGGACCCGCCCCCTCCACTGCGCACGCTCCGCCCGCCCGCCCGCGACCTTCCGCCTCCGCTTTGCCCGACGGCGGAGGCCGGCGCCGCGGCGGGAGAGGACTGGGTGCTTCGTCGCTCGGAGGAGGAAGACGGGCCTGCAGAGTGGAGGGCGGCAGGGGCGACTCTCCAGGACGCTCGGCTCCCGAGCGTCGCCGTCGGGGGTTCCCGGCGGCGGGGCGAGGCACGTGGGCCGAAGCGATGGTGGCTTCTACAGGCCCAGGGCTCGCGACGCACCCGAGCCCCTGGGTTGACAACTGGCCGCCACCCCATGCGCGAACCGGTTCCACTGGACCCCGTGGCGTGGGCCGGCGCGCAGCTTACGTGGTAAATGGCTGCCTGCCCTCCAGCTGCGCGGAGTACCTGGGGGTGTGATGGTTCCTTGCTGGGCCGTGGTCAGCATGGCTAGCGGTTCGAAGCCACCCGCCGCTCAGCGGGAGAAAGACGGCTGCCTGCTCACGGAAAGAGCTGCAGTCCGCCAACCCCAAAGAGAGGGGTGTGTGTGTGTGTGGAGGTGTCATTCTGAGTCACCGTTGACTCGGTAGCTTGAATTTGCCGAGCACCAAACCCAGAGTCGAACCACCTCCATTTTCCACCCCGGGGACTCCCAAGCAAGGTCGTCCTAACGTAGAGATGGGGCGAGTTCTTGGAAAGTTTCCACCGGCTTCCATTTTTTTTACCCCCCCCCCCCCGCAAACTTTTTTGACACCACCTCTGTAGGTAGGACTGCTCCATCGAGTTTTCAAGGCTGTAAACTTTCCTTCCCCCTCCTCCAAAAAAAATATTTTATTGGGAGCAGATATATCATTCCATAGTTCAGTCACATCAAGCAGTATTGTACAATGGCTACCACAATCAATTTCAAAATATTTTTTCCCCTTTTTTCTGGGGGTGGGGGTGCTATAAACTTACTGGAGCATGTCGCCTAGTCTTGGAAGCAACTCTGGGTGGGTTTCAGCCTTTCTGGCTAGTGCAGTGCTTACCCACTTGGGTCACCCAAGGACTCCTGTCTTGAATCCCTTTTTAAATTTTATTTGGGGGGGGGGGGAGAGAGAGGTTAGCCTGTCTAGAAATGGCTGAAGTAAAGCAAATGGGAAGGGGGAATTTGAAGGCAATCAAAAGGCAAAATAATGTGCCTCAGGAATAGCCTCTCAAGATAGTTAACAGTGGGCAAAAAGGGCATTCTTCAAGCTAAGGACTCAAGACCAAAGAGGGGGAATGAGTAGGCAAGGAGCCAGTTTGGAAACCTGCACGTGGTTCCCAATGGCCCTTGCAAGAAAGGCACCAGCGGTGGCATGGGTTGAGTTTTGACCCAGCAACACGACAAAGGAATGAACCCGTGTCGGCACCATCCTCACACCGCTTCCCCTGTCTGAGCCCTTTGTCGCAAGTAGAGGTGAATGTAGAAGAGCCATGCTGGGGACCAGATCATGAAGACCCAACTTTCAGAGCTAGTGCACACCGGAGATCTTACACCACTGTCGATTGATTCTGGCTGCTAGCCACCCCATAGAGGGTCTTCACGGCTATAAATCCTTACAGAAGCAGACAGCCTCCTGTTCTGCAGCCCCCAGCTGACTGAACCACTAATCTAGACTAATCTAGTAGTTAGCAGTCCAACATCCAGCCAACATTGCCACTATAGCTTATCCTGGTGTCCGCTGTCTTCAGGTTCCCCCTGAAGACCACATGGCCAGTTGCAGAAACATCTGGAACAACTACGAGTATGATTTTGTTAAGAATATGTTGTGTTAACCTCCTATCGGGAGGACAGACATTGGAGGAGTGGGCAAGGGGAGACATCAGGCAGTGTAAGTTATGACAAAACAATAACTTATAAAGTATTGAGTGTTGGTGGGGGAGGGGGTAACAAGGATGGAGGGGAAGAGATGAGAAACTGATGTCAAGGGCTCAAGTGGAAAAGCGGATGTTTGGAGAATGATGATGGAAGCAGGCATATGAGGATGCGTGGCACAATATATGTATTTATGTATTGTGAAGAGCGATGTATCATGGGGCTGAGTCCTGGTGCTGTGGCTCCACAGGAGCAAAAGGCTGGGCCTCCTACTCCCACCACCAGAGAGCAGTGATGCCCCCCCCCAAAAAAAAAAAAACAAAATGATGTATGAGCCCCCAATAAAATGATTACAAAATGAAATTCTGTTCGGGAATAGAACATTCTTGAGAATATATTACATATGTCTTTGAATCCTAGCTGTCTATTCCAAGTGTACAGTATAAAAGGTATGGAATTAATGGTATAAATACATGTGGAATTAATGGTGATAGACAATAAAGAAATGAATATAAAAAATATGTTTTATCTCAGTGTTTGCTACCTTTATAATCAAGATTCTTCAACAACTCATTGCAGTGGCCACATAGGAGCCACAATATACACGACTAGAAAGTTTATGAAGGCATTTAGCAGGTTACAATGGACGTAAATGATCAGAATATGGTCGTTCATCTGGACATGTTAAAAAGTTATTTCAGGGCTGCTAACAAATGCCCAAAGAGCCTGAAACCCTCAATCAAAAGGCATTTGTTCAGTTTAAGCTCCAAGAGCCAGGGAACACGGCTTCCTGAAGGACGTGCCCAGAGGCTCCCCACTCCAGTAAGCCTTAGTCTGAGGAGTCTCAGCTCCACTACCATGGATCAGCAAGCCCGGCTTCCCCAGTTATGTGCCACAAGTCAGCCTCCTGCCCCAAAGGCTCTCTGCTCTGTGGGCTGGAATCCTCCACTCTGTTTCATGCTCTGCCTCTTGGTTCTGCAGCTGCTCCTCTGATGTCACAACGTCTCCTGGATCCAGGAGGTTCACTGGGTTAGGCATCTTTGGGGCCAGAGGATGCACTCCACTCCTGGTTTTTGCTGGAGTGGTATTCCCGCTCGCTTCTCAGAGGGCTAGCTTTGTAGACAGCAGGATGGCATTCGAATACTCACAGAGGAATCTCATCAGTGTCTTCCCCCTACTTTCTTACCCAAACTCATGCAGGGTTTGGTGGGAATTGGGGGAATCTGCTAAAAGAGCCACATTAAATAATTTACTCATCCTGTGGTTTGTATTAGCTAAGTTTTTTTCTTTCTTACTCCCTTATTGAACATAAAATGTGTAAAAAAATTGCTAAATTTTTATATCTTAAATTTTAAGTTGCAGGATATTAAAGGCTGGGAATAATACCATACAAGACTTTGCAGCTCTGAGGAGATTGATCAGTGTATCTGTTTGCAGGATGCATTACGTGGCCAACCCCCTCAATTACATAAACTAATTACCTGTAATAATATTTAAAATTTTTGTGTCCCACTAAATCTACTATGGTTGAACAATGATGTAGAGAAGTTATATTGAACACTTTTAAAAGCTTCATTTTCATAGCTATCATTTTTAAATAAACATCATTAATGAATAGAAATATTGACGCCTTCACAGTTGCCCTTAGATAGCTTTGTGATTTTTCTCATCTATGACAGCTATTAAAATCAAGAATTGGGATGTGTTAGTCTCCGCAGGCTAGAGAAATCTGGACTCATAAATGTATAAGAGCTTTTAATAAAAGAGCTACTGTATATTGAGAAAACATCCCAGTCCAGATCAAATTCATAGGTCGGATGTTAGCCTATATGTCCAATACCAGTCTATGAATTCTTCTTTAGACTCACTGTAACGAATGCAATGACATCGAATACAAGAAGATCATAAGCCAGTGGGTGTAAAGTCTTGAGGATCCAGTGGCAGTGGAAGTATCTCAGTGCTGGTGTGGGGCGCCATGTGGCTTCTCCAGCCCCAGGGCTCTGGTTCCATCAGCATAGGTCTATTTGTCCTATAAACAGGAATGTATTGCAGTGAGGGAAGCATGTGTCCCACCTCCAAGGAGGAAGACAGGAGGCCCCGAATCCTCAGAAGAAGGCTGTGCCCACACAGAGGCCTCACTGTCTATGGCTTGAATGGCACGCTAGACTCCACCCTGTCACCCTTACTCCTTTCAAATTGACAATAGATTATGTAACTACCACATCTGCTTTTCAGATTATTTGCTTCACATACGGATTGAGTAAGTATGGTGAAAAGACACAACCGGTGGTGAGATTCAAATAAACATCCAGTTCACTGCTGGAGTGATCACTTTAAGTATATAAAAGGATATACTGGAGAAAAAACATATACTGAAAGATAATATTTTATTTGATACAGTTAAGTAAGAACAATAAAAGTGGTAAAACTAGGTTATGTTATAAGAGCTGTAAAATATGAGTGAAACAACTGAATACTTGGCCGAAAACAATAAAACTGTTATTTAAGATACTTCCGCATTGCTTCTTGATTAGTGTCCTGACTTGCAATCTTCTTGACTTCTAGCAGAGCATCATCAGCTATGAAATGTCCTTACCCATCTTTTCACTATAGGAAGAGGATGCCATTCCCTTAGAAGCAGGCCAATTAGACAATAGGCATTGTGTTTGACATAATAGAAACAACTTCTTTGAAAAAAAACTTTCCACTTCTGCTGGAACTACAGGTTTTCTGACATTTTTAGCTCTTTGAGCGCTTTGAGGCATTGCATAATTCATTCACAATATCTTGTGAGTTTTGAAGGTTAAAGAAAACAAACAAATGGCAGCATTTCACTCTTTGGTTGCTTTGCACTTTTTCTTCTTACATTATATAGTTGTTTACTTAAGTAACGAATGCAAGAGAATAAATATACTGTTTCATCAAAAGTTTACTGAGTTTTATGAAATGAATAAATATTACAAGCATTATCGCATCTGATTTTTGATATCCACAGAGGGAATGAATATTACCACAGGCGCTTGAAGTTACGCTACTGTAAACCCGTCACTTTCTTTAATGACTGGTAGGGAATTTCTAACAGATATTTAGATGATAGTATATCATGATGCAATTCAGTTTTAAAAGTCAATGTCTATACAGCAATGGAGACAGCATCCTCTGAAACAAATTCCTAAGGGGAGTCTTACTTGTTGATGCATGTTTAACTGTTCATTGAAATCAGTGAACTGATTTCAGTGAAGGTCCCCAGAGCAGATCATCAGTTTCTCGCACACATTTTGCGTGCACTCATCCATCACATTACTCTCAGTGCCCCCTTCCACCTCCTCCCTGCACCTCCTCCTTCCACGCCTCCCGCTTTCCCAAGCCTCTGGGCCTGGTCCTTGGGTAGATGGTGTCTTTGGGGTCTTAGTGGCTGATCTTTCTAAGGGGGGGAGTTCGGTTCCAAGCCTGAAAGGTGACTGAGGGCCATAGACTTGAGGGTTCTACCAGTCTCTACCCACCCAGTAATCCGGATCTCTTTCATGATTGTGAGTTCTGTTTCACAGGCTCCTCCCAGGACCTTCTTATGTGATCTTTTTCAGAGCAATCATCTACGGGAAAGTCTTCGATGTCAACTTTTAAATGTGGGGACAGTTGGGATTTCTTTTCAGGGAGGAGATGAGCAGAAATCAGCAGAGACCATTGCCTTAACTTAGACAGCACCTTGTCAAAGCCCCTTTGTTTAAAGACATGGCTGCCAAGTACCAGAGCTTCTGTCTTTGAGTCTGAGCCCACGGCCACATTGAGTGGCTGGCTTCACAACTCCTTATTCCAGGGGTCCCATGTGACAAGACCAGACCCCAGACTCCTGGATGTGGCTAAACAGGCTCCACTAGAGATCATTACCAACAGCATGTGAATCCGCCCACAGGCTTCAATGGAAACGAACCATCATCGTAACAGCTCCTGTTAGTGTAGCCTGTTTAGCCACATCCACCTGGGACCCCTGGTTCCTCCCTTTCCTATAATGTGTGCATATGGCACAACCCCTTCCTGTGATGTGTGTCCTTAGGGGCCTGGCATGGCTCCAAAGGGTATATAAGAATGGGGCGTGATAGAGACCCTCTCTCTCCTTCTCTCTGTCTCTCTGTCTCTCTCTCATCTGCCTCTTGCCCTGCTCTCATCTGCCTTCAGCAACGGAAGCTCTCAGCCCCTCTCCCTCATGTAATCCCTTCCCCCACTTGCTGTCGCTCCTCGGGGACGGTCCCATCGGCGGAGATGAGCATGCTGCCATGATGTGATATATGCCTGACTCTTACTAATTTTGTCTCATCCTCTCCATAACTTCACGATAATAAATAATAATTATCACTGTACAACTGCGTCCATCGAACCTGTGATGTATGCCTCGGAGGCTGGCCTTCCTCTGATATTAAGATGGTCTTTTCTTGAATGCTTAAAACATGGTGGCCGCCGGGCTCCTGGAGCCTGGCTCAGCACTTGCGATCCCATGGTCTCAGCTAATACGTCCTCCTAGCGCGAGTGCGCAGCTCACCTTTGCACGTGCCAGGTCCTTCAGTCAAGATCCGACCGCCTCTCACACATCGGGCAACAAGTCTCGTGGGACCCTGTGCTACCTTAGCATGTGATCTAAGACCTCCCAGGAGCATCCCTTTTTAGATGACCTTGGCGTTCATAAGGTCTGAAGGCCTGTTTTGTCCCCTGAGGTCATTCATGAAAGTAGCCTGGTCCGAGGTGTACTTTGGACAGGGTGTCAGGAGGAACCAGTTCCTGGAGAGGAGCAGCAGGACGGAGGCAAGTCGAGGAGGAGACGGACTGACCTGGTCTCCAGCTGACGAGAGTGGAGGGGATGGCCCAGGACCATTCGTTGGGTTGTGCAGAGGCCCGATCTGAGTTTTCAGTCAGCACCTACTTGACCGCCCCTGACAACAGTGTAATGAAGAGGCAAGGTTAAGAAATGTGACTTCCAGAGGGAAATAACTAAGTGCTTAAAAAGTTGTTCTGCAGGAAAATTTATCACTTATTTTTAATTCCTTAAATAAATGAGGCCCCCACTTGCCCCACCCCACCCCACCACCCCAGACTGGTTTGAGCCTGTTTTGTAGAGAAGTCAGTCCAACAGTGGACACTAGGTGGCACCGGAGGAACCTTTCCTGATGGGCCATCACACTTTCAGAGCCTCATGGTTTTTAGCACACGATCCTGTGTTTGAGAACTCCAGAGAACCTTGTTCCTTTTCCTGTGCAGAAAAGAATCCACAAGAGACGTGGTCTTCATTAGGGGCTGGTCTTCTGTTACATAGAGCACAGGTTCCCACACGTGTGTGGCCTACCACCCCACTTTGCAGAAAATAAATTACTCCCTGCTGCCCCCTGACCATGAAAACCTGTGCTCTAGCCCAACATCCAGGTGCCTGCTTCAGCAGCCTCTGGAAGATCCCCTTGCTGGTCCAAGGCCGTAACTGAGGCATGCTTGTGGATGTTTTCCACACCCTAGAATAGCGTGGACAGAGTGGTTGGTCCGTGCTCAGGCTTGAACAGCCGCTCAGAACCAATCCAGCCACCCTTTCTCCCATGGGACTCGGCATTGCCTGCTAATGTAGAGGGGCACGTTTCACCTCACCCAAGCCCAGAACAACAGCAGGCATTGAGACTGGACTGAGGAGGGAGACCTTGTCGCTGAGAAAGACCATGTTCTCTCCTGCGTGCTTTTCAGTAGACAGCTGGGAGGGCCAGGCAAATTGTGTGGCCACTACCTCTCGCCACAGTTGAAGAATTACAAGCCCCTTGCCACTTTCAGAAGTCTTGTTTCCCGGGAGGCTCTGGGCCTCTCTGCTTCCCTGACTCTACCAGTTTCAAGATCGCTGTCAGATACTTGTAAGGGTCTTGGCATCCAGTCTGGCTCTTTCTCCATCCACTCAGAAAGGCCAGCTGGGTACAGATTGGGGACCCAGCCCATCAATAGATAAGGCAACATCCTCTTTTAGAGGGGTTTTAAGGAGGAGATGAGCCAGTCAAGGTACAGTATAGTAACAATGAAATGGGCAACTGTCCACTAGTTCTCAAATGCTTCCTCCCACCCACTATCATGATCCAAACTCTACCAGACAAATCCAGCTAGACCAGGGGGATGTACACTGGAGTCAGAAACATGGGGCATTTAGGATAGATGATCCCTCAGGACTAGTGGTGGGAGTGGTGATACTGGGAGGGTGGAGGGATGGTGAAATAGAAAGGGGAAACCAATTTCAGGGATCTACATATAATCTCCTTTCTGAGGTACGGACAACAGGGAAGAGAGTGAAGGGACACATTGGGCAGTGTACGATATGAAAAAGTAATAACAACTTATAAATTATTCAGAGTTCATGGGCGAGTGGGGAGGGAGGAGAAATATGGGGAGCTGGTACTGGGGACCTCAGGGGAGGGAGGATGTTTTGAGAGTGATGATGGCAACAAATGTGCAAATGTGGCCTGCATACAATTGAGGTATGTATGGATCGTGATGGGAGTTCTACGAGCCCCCAATAAATTGATTTATTAAAAAATGGGAGTGGGGAAGAGGAGCTTATACCAAGGGCTCAAGTGGAAAATATTTAGAAATGAATATGGCAATATGTGTACAAATATGCTTGATACGAATGATGTATGGAATGTTATAAGAGCTGTAAGAGCCCCCAATAAAATCAATGGGGAAAAACAAGAAAGAAAGGCCGACGGGGACCCGTGGCTGCTGCTCGGCTGCACCTGAGCCCCTCAGCCAGTGGCTCTGCTCTGGGCTCGGCCTCACCCACAAAGAGGCCCCACTGGACATCCTTGGACATTCCCCCTCTCCCCCTGTGCACATCCATTTCCTAGAGGCCTGGTGGCACAAGGGTTCCACAGTGAGCCGCTCTGAGGGAGAAAGAGTTACAGTCTCGGAAGCCCCGAGAGGCGCTCATACCCTGTCCTACAGGGACGCGATGAGTCAGCACGGACTCTGGCTTCACTCCCTGCTGTTGCCGTTGTTAGTTGCTGTTCTCCAGAGTCACCTTCCCTTGTTCCCCAGGCCGCTCACAGGAAGCCATCGCTGCCCTGCCCACACTTACAACCCCCCGGGCCCTTATCCTCTGGGCCACACCCTCCCTCGGCCCCGCTTTGGACCAGTCCAGACACCCGCATGGACCATGCAGAGCCCAGGGGGGAGAGGGCAGCTGAAGGGAGTCCCAGCAGCTGTGGAAGTCAGTTCTTACCAACCACTCCACCCACAGGATTCTAAGAGGTTGGACGCATCCCGAAGCAACCCTCGGCTAAAGCACTGGGCTGCTCATCCCAGGGCTGGTGGGTGGAAGCCCCCAGCCATTCTGAGGGAGAATGACCTACAGTCTGCTTCAGGTCTACGTCTTAGGAACCACCGGGCAGTTCTACTCAGTCACAGCGGGTTGCTTGAGGCAGCATCAACTTGGCAGCAGCGTGTCGGGGGCAAGACCATCTCCACCTGGCAAAAGAGAGGAGGTCATCATTGGAACGAGGCCTTCTGAGATACAGGAAACCCTGCCCGAGCTGGAACTCGTGGACCTGTGTAAGGGGGAAACCTGCCAGAGAAGGAAATTTCACATATTTTTCAAAACGAGAGCTAGAGAAGTGGCAAGACCGCACCCTGTCCAACGAGGAAGCTCTGGATCCTGGGGCGCTGAGGCAGCCCGGTCAGGTCTCACTGTAGCTGTCAGTTTTACGACTGACACCTCCCACTTACGAGGGGGCATCTGCGCAAAGTTCTGGGGCAAATATCCCTTTCTCTTGCTGCTCCGCTTCCCGCAGCGTTTATTGATGCTCATCAAGGTACCCAGGCGGAGGGTCAGAGACCCAGTGGGTGGGTTGAGGTTACGGGTGTAAAAGGGCCTGGGTGTAACTGCTCGAACAGACTGTTGAGATGTAATGCAAGAGGGTGGAGGAGAGGAGCTGAGAGGGGAGGCCCACAGGTGGTGTGGAAAGGCCCTGGGAGCTTTTCACATTCAGAGAAGGCAAAGCCAAGGAAGAGGAGCCTAATGGACCTGCTTCTTGAGGGAGGAATGGGTGGGTGTGGCCGTCATGTATTCATGATGTCCATTTCATGATTGGAATGTAGGAGCGAAGTCTAGCCTGTTAATCTGGAGATAGCCAATGAGTAGCCGACAACGCCTCTGTGTGGGCACAGCTTTCTCCTGAGAATTCTGGGAAGTCTCGCGGTATTTCCCAATTGGAGAAGAGGGATTTGACTCTCAGTCTCTGGGAGTCAGGCTCCAAGATGATGAACTACTGACAAGACAAGATGACAGCATCGGAGGAAATGGAGGAGTCACAGGAGGAGCCACATGGCCTTACCCTGATGGAACCATGGAGTCGCTTTGACTGCATAGGCTTTGTGAGTCGGAAGGAGACTTTATAAACTAGTATTGAACATGTGAGCTAATATTGGATTTATGACCTTGGACTGGACTGGCTTGGGATGCTTTCTCAATGTTCCATTCCTCTTGTATTAGCCCATATGCCTGATAGCAGTCTATAATGTCTCCTTCTGACTCAGGAAGTCACAGGTCGCAGAGTCCCGGCACTGGCAGGGTTCTCCGCATGTCTCCTCACTTCCAGGGTTCAGGGTCCATCCACAGCATCCAGTGGTGGTAGAAGCAACTCAACGCTGGCAGGGGTCTCCACGTGGCTTCTCCAGCTTCAGAGGTCTGGTTCCATCAGGGTTAGGCCGTGTGATTTCTCCTCTGGCTCGTCCAGCTCCTTGGATGCTCCATCTTGTCTTGTCCGTGATTCATCGTCTCCGAGACTAACTCCCAACAACTGGGGAAGATAGCTTCTCATCTCCACTGGGGAAATATCATGAGACTTCCCAGATGTCTCAGGAGAAAGCCATGCCCACACAGAGGCCTCATTGGCTACTCAATGGCTATCTCCAGCTTCACAGGCTCGACTCCACCCCTACATTTCAATCGTAAAATTGACATATCGAATGCATGACCACCACAGTTAGGATGAGAGAGAGTGACCTGGGAGGTGGGAGGGTGCGGGAGTAGGAGTCGTGGAAGGAAGACACCTCTGCTCCTAGGAGAATTGGGGAGTAGAAGTGGAGATGAAGCTAATGCTGTTGCTGCTGCTTCGCAGCTAGCCTTGACTGAGGGCCTTCCCACCTCCATCTCCCTATTGACTCCAACTCCCTAAGCTCCATAAGGCTGGGTCTGACCAGGAGCCTGTGCTGAGTGTGCCAGGGTCGTGTCCATCAGGGGTGGGTACCTAGGGAGCAGACGGCAGGGGCAGCACAGGAAAGGACCTGGCTCACAGCCCCGGCCTGCCCACAGTTTCCATGAGAGCGGGGCATCAAGCCTGTGCCCAGAGCTGCTTGCGTGGCCCCAGGCTGCAGCCATGGGGGCTCAGGAAGTCTCCGGCCAGTGGACACTCTCACCCGGGGAGGCAGTCACCCCCTAAATCCTGGTGGATCACTGACAGGCATCAAAGTCTCTTGTGCTGGGCTGACCCCTCTCAGATCCTCCTGGCTAGTGGCTGCGACAATGGACTCAGGCAGAGGAAGAGCTGTGAGGATGTGGCAGGACTGTGCCGTGTGTCCTTCTGTGGTGCACAGGGTTTCTATGAATAGGAACTGACTTGATGGCACCTAAAACAATATATGTCATATTCTATGGATATGTCTTGTTGTGCCAACGTGGCCAAAGAAGACAGATAGGTCTGCTGTGACAACATGACCAATGAACGTGTGTGATCCTTTGTGTGTAAGATCAGTTGAAGGGCGGAGATAGAAATGGCTCAGCAAGCCCCACTCTTGCCCTCTTGCTCTTGGATCTTCGGACCATCCGGCTGCCTTGTTCATCCTGTGTCTCGATCTCCAAGCAACACTACCCATGGGACACCTAATTATGGACGGTGTAGCTGTGAGTTGAGGTTCCTTCAAGCCCTGCTTCGCCACGCTTCTGGAATATACATCTCTTGAGCTGGGGACTGTTGGACTCTGCCATCTGGCTGACTGTTGGCGACCTGCTTTGCTGTTTGCTGCCTGTGGCCAAATACCCTGAATTTCTCTACAGAGGACTACTCAGCGCCCCTCAAGACTCCAAGGACTGCCAGTCTACTAGCTGTCTCACGTAAGTGAGTTGCACCGGGCCATTTGTACTGCTCTGTAGATAGTTAACTGTTTATTTCTTATCTTATATATATCCTTCTATCTATATAAATATATAAAGAGAATTACTAGTGTCCTGGTTTTGTTTATCTCGAGAACTCTATCTAATACATGTATACACATATTATATAACACACATCATTTTATATATAGCCTAACATATTATATATTACATATCATTATTTTATGTGTATGTCTCCCTACCCTAACCCAGTAGTTTGTCTTCTTTAGAGAATCCAGTCAACCCAGTGTGCGTGTTTAATCAAAAATGAACTTGAAAAGGGCCAAACCTCTTGTCCCAGTTATCAGTCTACAGAAAGAGCAGCGGATAAAAAAACCAGAGGGAACTCATGCTGGCCAGGTCCCAGCGACAAAGGGCCAAGAGCTGACCAGTGAGAAAAATTCCCAGGTTTACCCTTCTAAGCCCTAGGGACTGACTGGGTTCCCTGGCCTGGGCTCAGCTCCATAAAGAGGCTGCTGTAAGAGTCAAGGGACAAGGAAAACAAGATCTAACGACAGTAAATAGGGACGGACCTGGGACGGAGCTGTTGGGAACGACGCCCGCCATGTTCCAGGCAATCAGATCTGACCTTTGTGCAAGGCTCAAGAGTCAAGCGACCAACTTCCCCTGCCAGGGAAGAATTTACTACCTGTGGCCGGGAGAGAACAACACATTAAGGAAGTGGCCCCGGGACTTAGAGGAAGCTAGCCATGACAAATCCATCACGTGCAATGTGAAGTTTAAGGGCTGGAGCCAAAAAAAAAAAAAAAAAAAACCAACCAGAAATGCTCTGCCTGCTGCAGGCAAAGGCACCGAGGGGCTGAACCTGGCCAAGATAAGGGACCGTGGACAAGCTGCAGGGATCTGGTTTTCACCCTAGCAGCAGGGTCAGCTTGCATGTCTTGTCAAGCGTGAAAACAAGAGGCCGCTGCGTGAGACAGGGGATTATCTGGACCATTGTAGCTTGGCACTCTGCCAGCCAGGAGCCTCTGAAGGCATCGTGGGTTCCGAGGTGGGCTGCTAGGCACAACGTCAGCCATTGGCAACCATCAGGGGCCTCATGAGGGAGAGATGAGGCTTTCTGTCTCTGAAAAGATTTACAACCTCAGAGACCCCATGGGGGCAGTTCTATCCCGACCTATCGGGTCGCTATGAATGAGAGAGATGTCACGTGAACCCCCAAACCCACTACCATCAAGCTGACTCCAACTTATAGGGGCCCTACACAGGGTTTCTGAAGCCACGAATCTCTGGGAGCAGCTGCTCCCCATTTCTGACTCCCAGTCACTCACGAGGACAGGGTAGAACTGGGCCAAGATGGCAACTTGCACAGCCTCGTCTTGCTCCCAGAGAGTGGCCGCTAGTTTTGAACTCCTGGTCTTGAGGCGAGCTGCCCGGCCCGCGGGTGCCTCACTCCACCAACAGCCTCCTGCCTCGTACTCCACGACGCCGAGGAGCCCGGTTGAAGGTGCTGTGGAGTAAGTACTGACCTGCAGGTTCGAAATCTCCGAGGGAGTGAGTGACCCGGGCGTCAGAATCGACCCGATGGCAGTGTTTGGTTTGGGTTCTTCCACCCCGGCCCTGGAGAGAGCTACTTGCAAGGGTCACCAGGTTTCTTCCCGTCTGCACGCCTCCGCCCCCCTCCCGCCCCCCACATTTCCCCATCAGGGCGTGCACAGTCTGACCAACTGGGGTCACTATCCGTCAGGGTGTTAATTGGGCTGTCTGCCCACTTGAACCCTGTGCTGATCGGAGCCCCTCATGCGTGTGTCAGCGATGTGAACACCCCCACTAGTTAGGCACCCCGTGGGTGGTAGAGGTGGTTAAAATTGTGTCCCTCTCCCACAATTTCCAGAACCATGGAATCTGGAGCAGCTCGGAGGGGCGGGGCTCCCCATGTCCCCACGCAGTTGATTGGAGGAAGGTGGCCACGTGGTTCTCCTGGGTGGCCAATCAGAAGTTGCACTCCTGCTGGGGGCGGCAGTTCTTCGCTGGGTAGGAGCAGGCTCAGGTCGATCTGGGGAGGAGTTGTGGGAGACTTGAGGGGATGAAGCTGGGACCCTTCATTCTAAATGGTCTGGACCCGGGCACTTCCTGGGGGCCCTGGGGCTGCGCGTCCTGCCCTCGGAAAGGAACCCAGGCGGATTTCTGCCATCACAACCCGCGCGGGGCTTGAGCAGAATCCACAGTGGCTTAGAACGCGCTACTGTATGCATTTGAACCTCAGGTGATATGCCCTTTCGGAGACAAATCCACACAGAATCCCTGCCGCAGGCCGCCGGGCTAACAGTCCAGACGGTATCCTGTGGGGTGATTTTTTTTCTTTTCTGATGCTTTTTTTTCTTTTCTTTTAAAATCTTTTTATTGGGGGTTCTTACAGCTCTTTATAACATTCCGTGCATCAATTGCATCAAGCATACTTGTACATATGTTGCCGTCATCACTTTTCAACTACCCCCCCTCATCCACCCTTCTAGCCTCATGAATCTTTGACTAAATTGTTATTATTTCATATAGCAATGTCCAATGTCCCTTCCCCCACATTTCTGCTGTTTGCCCCCTGAGTGGGGGGTTATATATCCAAACTTGTGATGCGTTTCCAGTTTCTCCCCCTTTTCTGTCTCTGGCCACCCCCCTACCCTCATGATATGGGTTATCCCATAATTATTCTGAAGGTTTTATCTGTCCTGAATTCCATGTGTTGAGAGTTCTTATCTGTACCAACGTGTGTTCTCCGGGCTAGGGGGATCTGTAAGGTACAACTGGGTCATGGTAGTGGGGGGCGGGGGTAGTTTTCAGAAACTAGAGGAATGATGTGCTTTTCGTTGGTGTTATACTGAACCTTGGTTGACTCATGTCTTCCTTGTAACCCTTCTGTGGGGGAATGTCCAATTGTCTACAGATGGGCTTTGGGTCTCCACTCCATTCCCCACCCCCCACCTTTCCCATCAATAGTGTTGTGTGTGTGTGGGGGGATCTTTTGATACCTGATCCTGTCAACACCTCATGATCACACAGGCTGGTGTGCTTCTTCCACATGGGCTTTGCTGCTTCTCTGCTAGATGACTGCTTGCTTACTTTCAAGCCTTTAAGACCCATGGGGTGAATCTTAAAGGCAGTCATGTTTTCAAGAGCACCCTCCTAGTCCCCTCCCAGCACCAGGCATCTTCTTGCCTGCTGGTAATGAGGATGTGTGATGCAAGTCCATGAGGGGCACCTCGGAAAAAACGCCTGGCAATCCAGCTCTGAACGCTCAGCCTGTGGAAACTCTTTGGGGTGCAGTTCGACTCTGACAGGAGTTGGCCTCAAGTCAATTGTTGGTGTTAGATGCAGACTGCTAGGGACCCTGCAGAGGATGGACGTGGTAAGCATGGCCTGGTCCTGGGCCAGCCGCACTACATTTCAGCCCATTGTTGCGGCCACTGTGCCAACTCAGTGGCAGCTGGTTTGGGGTCTTGCGATGAGCTTCCAGGACGCTCATGCTCCGGATTCTGCGGGACACCGGGTCATGTCCTTTGATTAAGATCTGAGCTGGAACATGTTCCTGGTGAGGCCGTGATGACTCAGAGGCTTCCACGTCCTTGGCCTGGTTTCCTGGTCACCACCCAGCTTGATTCTACATTCTGTCTCCATGCCAGAAGGTGGAGCAGGGTCCCCCTGGGCACAGCAATGTATTCCCAGGGCAGCTTAGGGCCTGCTCATTCCCGACCTGCCCAATGGAGCCATGTCCTCTCCAGGGTTGCTGTTCTCGGGTTCCAGGTGAGCTTGATGTCCCAGGTTAATTTTAACCACACGACACATACAATGTTAGCAAAGATCCTTTTAACCACTAATGCCCTTCTTTTTTTTTTTTTTTTTTTCAGGCCAGCTGATAGCTCAGAATCTCATCCACCTTGGAAAGCTACTTGGTGGCCCTTTGAAGTCTTGGTTCAAGGAGCAGAACCTTTGGGAGAAACAGCTGCACTACAGATTCTCCTCCTAGATTCAGGCTTCAAAGATTCCCTATTTTGATGACTCCCTGGCACTTGCCGCTGTCTCCTCTCACTTGGGGGTGTTCCCCATTAGCCATTGAAGGTCCCCCAAGGTTTTTACCAGCCACATCATGAAGGTCCTGTCTACTTGGAAGAGGCAGCTCTTGCTCCGAGCTGAGGGGCTTATCTCCCTGCAGTGTATCTGCCTGATCACCGCCTGCTATTCGTGAGGCTTTCAGTGGCTCATCCCACACAAAGGGATGGCCTAGTCCCTTTTCCTAGTGGGTTTTGCAGTCTGGAGACTCTCCTGAAACATGTTCCCTCTGGGTGACTGCTGGTATGTGAAATATGAGTGACATAACTTCCAGAATCACAGCAACAAGCAAGCCACTACCGGATGACAAACTGACATGATAGTGGAGTGAAGCAGGCACAGTACTTACAAATCACTTAACCCACCACTCAAAAACAATACTTTATGTTGTCACTTACCTTTTATCTTCTTTGTTCAGCGATGATTACAAAAGGGGTGTGTTAGTCGGGGGAGACTAGAGAAACACATCCAGAGGCACTCGTATGTGTATAAGAAGGAACTTTCTCACAAAGAGTAATTGTGCATTAAGGAAACATCCAGCCCAGTCCAGATGAAGTCCGTAAATCTAATATTAGCCCATGTCTGATACTAGTTCATAAATTCCTCTGGAGATTCATGCAGCCAGGCAGTGATGCTGACTGCAGGAAGATCACAGGCCAGTGGGTGGAAAGTCTTGTGGATCCAGGGATGGTAGAAGCACCTCAGCATGGCAGGGCCTCCACGTGGTTCCTCCAGCTCCGGGCTCTGGCTCTATCTGTGCAGCTCCATCAGACTCATTGTCAATAATGTCTCGCAGGGAGTGAGTGTGTATCCCACCTCCGGCACAGTATTTATCTCTTTAGTGCCTCCAAACAAGGTCATCAAGCAGTGGCCTGATTGACAGGCTAAACCCCACCCCTTCACTCGGCAGTCTCAAAGGGTCGACAGATAGTGTAACCGCCACAGGGGGGAAGATAATAAATTGTGGTAGTGAATTGTATTTTAAACACGTGGAGATAATAATATGGTTGGCATCTCTTTCCTTAAGTTCGTCTTGATCTGGAAGCTCCACCCAACCTGGTTCACCAGGGGTGATCCTGGTGGTCTTTGCACTCCGCCTAGCTTCCAGCATCGCAGCAACAAACAGGCCACCGCGGTGAGACAAGCAAGGTGAGCAGTCCATACCGGCGGAAGGAGCCATCACAAAATCAAGAAGGGGGCGGGGGGGGAATACGCAGCACGGGACCTCTGTGAAGTATTAAAAAGCAAAACTCTGGCTTTGAAAATTCAGGTGCGCCTGCCCTGAGCCATCGAGCCATCATGTTTGTCATCACCTTGCACGCATGTGAAAACAGAATAAGAAAGACCAGAGCAGGTTTGGTGCCTTTGAGGGACGGTGCCCGTGAGCAAGCGTGCAAGCCGCAGGGGCTGCTGGAGGAAAAAGCAGGTCTGCTTAGGGAGCGGGGCAGCCAGGATGCCCCTTACAAAGGAGCGTGGGGCTTCATCTCGTGTCCTCTGGGGCCAAGTGGGGCCGGTCCCCAGAGAAGGACTGCTTGCTTGTTCAAGGACCCACGGAACAGAGGAAGACCTTCAAGATGAAGGATCAGCCCAGGGGCTGCCACCATGGGCTATGACCTGACAATAGGGAGGACATGCAGTGCTCCCCTGTGCTGCACAGGGGGCCCTGTGGAGTCATCTCTGTGCGTGGGACTGGCCCCTCTAAGATGTCATGGCTGAGCCTGGCTCCCATGTCCAAGTGCAGCTTGTAGGGGCGGGAGCCCAGCTGAAGTCACAGGGGGCGTCAGGGCAACCTGTGTTAGACAAAAGTATCAAGAGGGGGGAATTGCCATGTCTGCACAGGGGTGATGGCAGTGTTTCCATCCCTCACCCCCTTGCCCCGCACAGTTCTGTGCTTCTCAACATACACGCCATGTGAGTGGCACTTCTGGGACCCTCAAAGGACGCACAGGACGTCCCTTGGAGATGTTCTTTGAGTTTGGGGCCACAAAAAGGAGTCTGAAGGGGCAAGGTCACAGTTATAGGGCGGATGGGACTTTCCTTAAAGAATGAAAGGGAGCACTGTCATGACAGAGGAGCAACAACAACAACAAAAACAGGTGAAAAACCTCCTCAGAACAACTTTGCTGCCTTTGTTTCCCTCACGGTCCCGGCTTCCCTTTCTCTGAAAGCATCTGCCAGGCTCCTGTGATGGCTCCGTATCTGTTGAGATAATCCAGCAAGAGGACCCCTTTGGAGTTCCAACCAGCCTTCACCTCACGAATGAACTTCTGCCCCCACCTTCCAAACTTGGAAACCTGTGTTTTGATTAGACATCGTTAAAGTGTGCTTGCTGAAAATGAGGAGGACTTGAAGCCCTTGCTGATGAAGATCAAGGATTGTAGCCTTCCCTATGAATTATGACTCCATGTCAAGAATTCCCAAATCCTCATAACTAGATCCACAGGTCACATCGTGACCGATGAGGAGAAGGTTGAAGTTGTCCAGGACTTGGATCACGATCAATGCTCATGGGAGCAACAAAGAGATCCAAAGATGTGTTGCGTTCGGTACGTCTGCAACACAGCATCTCTTTAGAGGACTGGAAAAGCTCCTTTGGAACTAAGGGGTGTCTGATCCGAACCCTGGAATTTTCCATTATGTCCTGTGGAAGTTGGACATGGAGTACAGAAAACTGAAGAATGCTGAAAATACTCTGGACTGTGCAAAGGACAAACTCATCCATCTTGGAAGAAGTGTGACCAGAGTGCTTCCTAGAGACAAAGATGGCGAGACACCTGCTTACACACTTAGGACCTATTGTCAAGAGAGAGACCAGTCCCTGGAGAAGGACCTCATGCTTGGTACAGGAGAGGGGCAGCGTAAGAGAGAACCCTTGACAAGATGGGGTTGGCACCGTGGCTGCAACAATGGGTTCAGGCACAGGAACCCTCGTGAGGAGGCTGCGGGAGTGGGCAGTGTGTCCTTCTGTTGTACATAGGGTCGCTATGGGCAAGAACGGGCTCACTGCCACCTAACACCAACAAGGATAACAACAGGCCTAAGACAAGTGCGTCACTGAGAAGAATGGAGACTGGCCACAGAGGCTTGTTCAAACACATTTTGTTCAGAACAAACCTGGGCACGGAGGCATGGAACCCATGTAGCAACACTTTTTGACTGACCCTCATACCATACCCTCACACACCCTCTAAGCAAGGGACAGTGGGGGTGGGGGGGACTCAGAAAATAAAATAGCAATTTACAAAGCTGACGAGTGGCTTTCTCAAGTTACACAGAGCTGTGGAATCAGATTGAGGTTAAAGGAAAACAAACAAAAGCTAACAACAAAGAAGTCCTTTGTGGTTTCTAAGGGCTGGTCATGTCCTGGTGATGCTGTGATTTCTGATCCCTGGAGGCATAGTGGTTTCAGGCTGGCTGCTAACTGCAGTTTGAAACCATCAGCTGCTCCCCGGGAGAAAGAAGGGACGGTCTATTTTCGTAAAGTCACAGTCTTGGAAACTGACAGGGGCAGTCCTACCCCATCCTCCAGCGTTGCCATGGGTAGCGTGGACACGATGGGAGTAAGGACTATGTAGTAGACTTCCTAAGAAAGCATCTCCTGACTCTGAAGGCCCATCTTCACAGCAGGTCTGCCCTGCCACACAGTCATTGAGGCAAATCAAGAAGAGGGGGCCCTGACTGTCACAGGGCAGGGGTGGAACGACATCATCTTTCCTCTGGAGGCTCCCATGGCTTTCCTTCCATGGCTCCGAAAGGGCATCAGGTACCACCAATCAGAGCCCATGCTGCCCAGGCCCCCAGGGTGGCCTTGTTTAAACAGTACCCTCCCCTTTGTGCAAAACGCAAAGGTCCAGTGAAATCCAGCAGAGTCTATTGAGTGCTGCCTGAAACTGAGGGCACATACTACCCAACTGGGTCTTCAGACCAGCGTCAGGGCCAGCCCCATAGGGCGTTATCAGAAGGTGGCTAGCCTCTGATATACTCACAGCAAGGGTTCAACAGGCAGTTGTGCCGCGATAATTATTATTTATTATAACAATGATATAGAGATCATAAGAGAGAGAGAAAAGAACAATAGGAGTCAGACATATATCGTTTTTGGGTATATGCTCACCTCTGCCCCGCTAGATGGTCCACATGGAGAGAGAGAGAGAGAGAGAGAGAGAGAGAAGGGATTACATGATGAGGGAGAGCGTCCTGCATTGAGGGGCAGGAGAGAGACTGGAGAGAGAGAGAGAGAGAGAGAGAGAGAGAAAGCCTCTATCCTACGCCCCATCCCTATACACCCTCTGGAGCCAAGCCAGACCCCCAATGACAAGCAAGACATATGTCACAGGAAGGGGCTGTGCCATAGGCACACATTATAGGAAAGGGAGCTACCAGGGTCCCATGAGACAATGCCAGACCCCAGACTCCTGGATGTGGCTAAACAGATTAGGCTAGAGATCGTTAACATCAGCACGTGAATCTGACCCCAGGCTTCAAAGGAAGTGAACCATCATCCTTAACAGCAGGGGAGTTAGCTCTGTTGTGAGAAAACAAAAAAGCCCCAGCTAACTGGGAGTTTCTAACTGGGAGACTAGCTAACCACTTCCATATCAAATGCTGGTAAGCAGTTTGTGTCCGGCAGGGTTCTCTTAGAGAAATAAAACCAGGACACTAGTAATTCTCTTTATATATATTTATATAGAGAGAAGGGTATATAAGATAAGAAAGAAAGAGTTAACTATCTATAAAACAGTACAGATTGCTTGGTGCAACTCACTTGCATGAGGCAGCTAGAAGACCGGCAGTCCTTCAAGTCTTGAGGGTCGCTGAGTAGTCCTCTGTGGAGCAATTCAGGCTATCTGATCACAGGCAGCAAACAGCAGAGCAGGTCACCAACAGTCAGCCAGATGACAGAGTCTGACAGTTCCCAGCTCAAGAGATGTATATCCCAGGAGGGTGGCAAAGCAGGGCTTGAAGGAACCTCAACTCACAGCTACACAGTCCACGATTAGGTGTCCCACGGGTAGTGTTGCTTAGAGGTTGAGGCACAGGACAAATGAGGCAGCTGTCTGGTCTGAAGATCCGAAAGCAAGAGAGAGGACGGGACTCACCAAGCCTTTTCTATCTCCACCCTTCAACTGATCGTGCGTGTTCACTGGCCATGCCATCACAATTGACCTACCTATCGTCTTTGGCCATATTGGCACCACAGGCTTACCTATAACACAGTTTGCTTAATATTTTGGAGTATAATAATTGTCGAAAAGTTCTGTCTTCATCCCACAGGGGGTGAATATTGAGAGCAAGTGTTTGGAAGCGGGCACAGCAATTTGATGCCGACGTAAGCTCCTTTGTGATAGTGTTTTAGAAGCTGGAACGACATTCAAACTCTTGTCTCTCACCATGGGTTGTTTCCACACCACAGCTAGGCCACACCTTTTGACTGGAACGCTTCTTAAAATTGAGGAGAGGGGACAGGCTTCCTTTGGATACTTCCTCATGAAGATGCATCGGTACAAAAGGACATCACGGTTGGGAAGATAGACAGTCTGTGGAAACCAGGGAGACCCGCCAAGAGACGGATGGTCAGCCGAGCCTAAACAATGGGCCCAAACAACCAGGAGGATGGCCAGGGCCAACAGTCACCATCTTCAAAGAAGGAAAAACAAACAAACCCACTTTGTCTCCTGTTTTACAAAACAGGAGAGCCCATGGGGTGGGGGATGTCTTAGTTTTCCATGGAGTCCAGAGTATCTTTTCCATTTCCAGGCACTGATAAGGACATCTATGAGTGTGACCTTTGAGCAGGTGATCAGGAGACACCGGTCTCCGGAGAAGGACCTCAAGCTTGATAAAGTGGAGGGCCAGTGAAAGAGAGGAAGGCCCAGACCGAGACGAATGGACACAGCGCTGCAACAGTGGGCTCAGACGGGACGTCACGGTCATTCTGAGGACTGTGCAGGGGTCCGGTGGTGATTCGTGGAGTCACTATGAATTGGGGCAGACTCCGTGGCACTGACCAGCAAGGCGTCTGGCTCTACAATCCGATGGAACATCCCGTCATTACTTTGTGGGATGGAAATCGAAGGCGAACAGTACAATTTACTCACTGACCTTTCATGACTGATGACTTAAATGTAGAACAAATATTTATCGGGGCTGAGTTTCTCTTGTACTCTGTCAGGCATGTTGATCTATTGTTAAAAGCAGCTTCATATGAAAGAAAGGTAAATATTTGTCTTTGTGATTTTACTACAAGGAAACCAGTGGTGTGTGGGGGCAAACACCATTTCACCCTGAAGCCCTTTCTCTTAGCTTTCTCAAGACCTGGGTCTCCCTCTCTGCAGGTCTGCCCTCTCTCCCTCCCTCTTTCTCTCCCCCTCTCTGTCTCTGTGTACTTCCTCCCTTGCCTCTCAGTCCTGAGGTAATCCTGTGTCTAGTCTTCTGGTAAGACAGGCTATTCCTACCCTAGGAAGCCACCATTTCTCTTTCAGTTTGTCATATGAGAGGGTACCCCGTCCCCCCCTCAAAGAAAACTGGGAAAGGCTCTGCTGGGGAAGCTTTCTTAGCATGCATTTTTCCTGCTAGGTACGCATGGAGCAATTCACTCAATTAATGCACCTAGTGGCATCGCCTAGGAAGATCACAGTGAATTTTCGTGAAAACAGTTTCGCTCAGACCTTTTTTTTTTTTTGTAATGGCCAATTTAAGAGAACAGTGTGTGGCTATCCAATTTTGTTTCCTGCTCTGGGAAAAATGACACAGAAACTGTTGTGACGTTGAACTCAACTTACCAGGATAGCGCTATGGAGAAAAACTCCAGTGTACGACTGTTTTTGTTTTGTTTTTTTCTCACTTCAAAAAAGGTGCAAAATTGACCGATGACAAGCATCATTCTGAACATCTGTCAACTTCCCATATGGATGAAAATGTCAACTCATAGTCCATTTAGGAGTTCATTCCATCATGTCAGACTGTTAATCCATTTAGAGATTCTGGAAAGATAGTGTAACCATGTGCTGGGGAAAAAAAAAAGGCCTAATGTGGCAGACGGAGAACTGGTTTTGCCCCCATGACAATGCACCTGCTCACACATCCATCTCAGTGCAAGTTTTTGGCAAAAGAAAAACAAAAACAAACTGGCATCACCCTCTCTCGCCTCATGCACCTTACTCACCTGACCTTGCTCCGTGTGACTTCTTTTTGTTTCTGAGAATGAAGAGGGACATGGAAGGATAGCGATTTGAGGACGTAGAAGAGGTGAAGAGCCCTCTCCACATGGCAGTGAAACTGAGGACAGGACTGAAGAATAAAGCCTGGGAGAGGGCGACTGATCTGCCTGTCCACATGGAACAAGCTAAGAGGGGGAGAGAGGAAGAGAGAGAGAGAGAGAGAGAGAGAGAACACCTCACCCTGAAACACCAAGCCCTGAGGACAAGATGTGCCTGCTCAGAACAGCCAGCTCATAGAGAGAACTGCAGAGGTGGCCCTAGTTCGAGACAGGGCGTCTTCTCCCCAGATCACAGACATTTGGGCAGCACTGAAGACAGATATAGTGGGGGAGAGCCGCTGGTCCGACCTCCCACAGAGGAGAGATCCCAGAGGGGGCGTTCAGGAGAACAATGGAAGCAAATCCAGGAAGCCCCCAAGATTTCTGGGTGTAGTAAAGCATGGGTGAAACACACATCTATCCTCTAGTTCTTTAAAATTTCCTCCTCCCACTATTCTGGCCTCGCTCTACCTCACTAATCTTGCTTGTCCTGCGCAGTACCTGGGTACAACCAAGATACTTCAGTGCATGGAATTCAAGATAAGATTATCCCCCCAGAAACAGTAAGCGAAGTACTGAGGCTATGGAAAGAGGAGAGGCGGGGGCGGTGTGGGGTGGGGGATAACAGATAGCTATGATGACGCTATAACCCAGCTCAAAGGGAACTGTGTTAGTCTGGGTACATTAGAGAAACAAATCCACAGAAACTCATATGTGTAAGAGAGAGTTCTATATAAAGGGTAAGTGTACATTAAGAAAGCATCCCAACCCAGTGCCGTCCAAGTCCACAGTTCCAACATTAGCCCACGTGTCCAACACCAATCTACAAAGTCCTCCTCAATCTCACAAAACCCACACAGTAATGCCGACTGCAGGAGGAAAGTCGAGTCGGTGAGTGTGTCAGCATCTCAGGGCTGCATCGGGGCAGGTCCACGCGGCTTCTCCTCAGGGATGTCTCACAGCAAGTGAGTTTGCAAGCTGAAGCAGGGAACTGGCTAAGGCAGCTTCACCCTGGTCTGACCATCAGAGAGGAAGAGACCCAAGAACTAGAGAGATGAGGCTCACTGAGCCATTTATCTCTCCGTCCTTCAATAATCCCACATGTTTATCAGCTAGGTTGGCACAATAAACTTTATCTCAGGAATGAACATCAGAATTTAAGGAGAAGGGATACATTAGATGGTGTAAGTTAAGGCAAAATAATAATACTAATATATACTATTTTGAGGGTTCAGGAGGGTGGTAGGGTGGGGAGGGTGAGGATAAAGGGAAACTGATGTCACGGAGTTCAAGAAGAAAGGAAAATGTGTTGCAAATTATGATGACAGCAATTGTACAATTATGATTGATCTTATGGAGCTATGGTTTATACTGATATCTAAGAGCTCCGAATAAAATGTCAAAAGAAGAAGGAGAAGAGTGTAGAAAAAATCGAGAGAGGTGCTGCGAACCATCCAAACAGATGAGTTGGATAAACAGTTACAAGAATGGAATCGCAGAGCTGACAAATGTATTGTGTCATGTGGGAGAAGTTGAAGGTGATCAGGTTGTTTTATTAAAAAAATTTAAATACATAACTTTTTTGGGTACCCCCTGGTCCTGTGGAAATTTGTATGTTAAAGTGGTTTTTCAAATGTCAGCAGGGTCCCCCAAAGTGAACAGGGTCGAGCAGAGGTTCCAGACTGCAGGGATCTGCCGTCCACTTCTGGGGAATCAGATTTGGAAAACATGATAGAGAGAAACACTTTCCTATTCTGAAGACTTTGTGAACCAAAGCAGATTGTTGTCGCAGACAATGCCAGCAGGTCAGCCTCCAGGTCAGAAATGACTCAACATACGATGGAGGGAGAGCCGCCTTCTCAAACAGAGTGAGCGATAACGCTGTGGATGAAGCAAGGCCAATGGGAGCAGAGCCTTAGGGAACCTTGATTTGCTAATGAGGCACGAGTCAAAATGAAAAGAAGTAGCCGCAAGTATCAATTAATAATCAGAAATTGAGATTTATATATATATATATATGAAAATTGGAAGTTGTCAGAAATTAAATGGAGTGCATAAAATTAGATATTCGAAGCCTTGTGATTGGCATGGACTGGTACTGGCCATTTAAATCAGAACATCATGTGGTTCACTACGCCAAGAAGGGCAGATTTAAGTGGAAGGCTGTCACATCCATCATGAAAAAGGAGCAGTTGAAGATCCATCTGGTTTGTGATAGGTAATATCTATATGCAGACAAGGAAATCCAGTCAATACAACTACTATTCAAGTTAAAGTTAGGGGTGCTGAAACTGAAGGCTTTTATCAGCGTCTTCAAGTCTGGAATTGGTCAAACATGCCATCAAGAGACATTGATGATTATTGTGAACAGGGGGAAAAAAAAGTACGTGGGAAATAAGGTCATAGCAATAGATATGAACCTGGAGATCACATGATAGAATTTTGCAAGACCAATGGCTTCTTCATTATAACTACCACTTACACAGAAGGCAATTATACACGTGGCCTCATCCAGAAGGAATACACAGAACCCACATTGACTACATGTGTGAGAAGACCTGACAGAAAAGCTCAATAACAGCAGCTGAAACCAGGCCATGGGCTGATTTTGAAACAGACCATTAATTACTCTTGTGCAAGTTCAGACTGGAGCTAAAGAAAATGAAAATAAGTCCACGAAGTCCCCTAAATATGACTTTGAGTCGATCCCACCTGAATTTTTGACAATATCTTAAGAAACAGATTTGCTGTATTGAACACTGATGACAGATGACCTGATGAGCGGTGGGAGGACATCAAGAACATCACACATGAAGAAAGCAACGGGTCGTTAAAAATACAAAAAAATCCATGTGGATGACAGAAGGGACTCTGAAACTCACTCTTAATTATAGAGTTGTAGAGTAGAAAAGGCAAATGGAAGAAATGATAATGTCAAGGAGCTGAACAGAACATTTCAAAGGGCAGCTCCAGCAGACAGTAAAATAGTACCATGACATGTGCAAAGATCTAGAGTGAGACACTCAAAAAGGGAAGAACACTCATCATATCATAAACGGAAAGAACTCAGCAACAACCACAAAAATCAAGTCCTGAGTTCCAATCTATGGGCAGAATAGTGGATGGTGCAGGAAACTTCAGAAGGAGCTGGAGAGATTACACAGTTGCTGTACCAAAGAGAACCGGTCGCTCTTCCACTCTTTCAGAAGGTAGCATATAAGCAAGAACCCGTGGTGGTGTAGTTTACTCAAATTCAGACTGCATTTATGAAAAGCAAGGAATTGACAGAAGGCCAATTGATAATTTTCATGAAGCTGAGGAAGCACCAAAAGAACTCACTCATCTGTAGCAAGCAATGTGGAAGGCAGCTACTTGGCCAATTGACTGGAAGACATTCATAGTTTTACCCATTCCCAAGAAAGGTGACCAAACAGAATGCTCAAATTATAAAACAAGATTATTGAGCTCACATGGAAGTACAATTTTGCTGAAGATTGCTTAACAACAATGCATTGACAAGCTTCTGCCCGAGGATCAGGTCAAATTTAGAAGAGAATGTGTGACCAGGAATATCATTACTGATCTAAGAATGATATTGGCTAAAAGCAGAATGAAGTTTACTGGTGTTTTATTGGCTCTTCTAAGGCATTCAACTGTGTGAACCAAAATAAGCTGTGCGGACCAGAATAAACATTGGAAGAATGTGGTTGGATCCACAATCAATAATCTCGGAAGCTCCAATCAGGAGATCAAAAGACACATTGTAGGCTGAGCCCCAGTGGTGTAAGTGGTTGAGTGCAGGACTGCGGCCCGCGGGCTTGGCGGTTCAAATCCAGCGATGGCTCTCAGGAGCAGCACTGGGTAGCTCACATGACCACCAGAGGACAGTGATTGCCCCCCCCCAAAAAAAAAGACACATTGTATTGGGTAAATGTGCACACAAGACCTCTTTAAAGAGGATTGTAGGGGGCTGAGCCCCGGTGGTGTAGTGGTTGTGCGCGGGACTGCGGCCCACTGGGACAGAGGTTCAATTCCAGCAGTGGGGCTGGGCCTCCTACTCCCACCACCGGAGAGCAGCGATGCTCCCCCCCACCCCCAAAAAAAAAGAGGATTGTGGGTCCAAGCAAGACAAAATCCTTGATCACTTCAAGCTTTTCTCCCTTTATTGTGATGTGGCCACTTGGTGAAGTTATGAGACAAGAAGTAAGACTCTCCAGTTTGCCATCTCAATATATGTGATGCCAACGTAATGTGAAAAGCAGGGAAGCACAGTTTATGGGGTAGTTTAGGAAACCAGTTTGCCACCAAACCCCGACTCATCTCGGCCCCATGTGTGACAACATAGAACTACGTCTACTCCATGGGTTTTGCAGAAGTAGATGTGGAGTTGTCTTAAACCCCTAACCTTCGGTCCACAGCTGAGCACATTAGCCATTCTCGTCACCACGGACTCCACGGCATTCCAGCCTGACAAATGTGCACCGCATCCACCTCTTCCGGCATGTTTGGGCGGAGGCAAAGCACAATCTGGGGCACTACTCTGATGCTACACTTAATTTTAACTACCAACCTCTATTTACCCTCTGAGCTTTATAAATTAGGAACTAGAAATATTCTTTGTTTACAAATTCACTATTTTAGCAGGGGAAAAAAACACTTTCTTTATTCCAGGAATGCGTTGCATGACATATTCCTGCTTTAAAATAAACTTTGTGTACAGAAATAGGTTTTACTCACCTCTAGAGTGAGATGAAAGGACTTAATAGCAAACATTCTTTCATTTTATTTTAGGAACATCTCCGGACTAAACTGTCCAGGGATCACAGCAAACAAACGACACTTACTGGTGGCAGCAGAATCGCATAAGTAGCTCCTCAGATTTAATGGCATGGCTATTAGACCCAGGCAAGTAATAGTACATAGCTGCTTTTCAATTATCGACAGGGTTGAAATCCAAATGTGAAAAGCTAAGACCACATGCGTGACAGCTGGGTTCTTGGTCAACTGGACCCAGCCAGGACTCTCAGTGGTTTGGTAGCTGCCACACCACATCATTACATAAGAGAAATTGAGATTCATTGTCCAGCCAAGTTGACACGAGACCTTCACTATCACTGACAGCATTACTCTTGTTCAGAACTTTTTAGTGTTCATTACCGATAGGTCGTTAATATCACAAACTAGTGAGATGGTAGGTATGTTAATCTGGGTAGGCTAGAGAAACAAATCCATCAACACATATGTATATAAGAGAGAGTTTTATATAAAGAGTAAGTGTACATTAAGAAAACACCCCAACCCAGTCCAAGGTCTTTAAGTCTGATATTAGCCCATCTGTCCGATACCAATATATAAAGTCCTTTTCAGACTCACGAAACACATGCAATGATGCCAAATGCAGAATGATCACAAGCCAGAGGGTAGAAAGTCTTTGGATCCAGTGGTGTTGTCAGCATCTCAGTGCTGGCAGAGGTCTCTCTGTGGCTTCTCTGGCCTCAGAGGTCTGGTTTCATTAGGGTAGTTCCATGTGTCTTGTCAGCTGCAATGTCTCCCAGGCAAGTTAGCAGAGAGAGGGAGGTGTCTCCTACCTCCAAGTAGGAAGTACCAGATTTCCCAGAATTCTCAGAAGACCGTGCCTCACTGGCTATGATCTGATTGATAAGCTAGACTCCATCCCTACACTCTTACTCCTCAAATTGACAAATGATTATATATCAACTGCAGTAGGTTTTTGACTACCGCTGCAGGTGTGAAATCTCAAGATCGCTGGCAAGTGCGGAAAAAGTGTGTACAAAAATTGCTTCTTTAAAAACAGATGGTGCAAATATTCCAGACGGGTGATCTCTGTAACTACCACGTGCAGTAATTCACTCTTGCCAGCCCTGGGAGCTCCTGTTTTCCCATCCACATCAGACGGTCTTCAGGCACAGAGATGTGGGATATACTTAGGCGGCTTTGGAAGCATCCTGGGCTTGCTGGACATGTGAGAGAGCGTCAGGTTGACAAGATGCAGAGACAGAACCCAGACAAGTTTTCATTTCTCTGCTCAAAGGAAGTCTAAGAAGATTAAAACAAAAGTGAATTAAGGAAAGTCTCGATTATGTCAGATACTTACCATAGGACTGATTCTATAATTGGATATTCTATTTTGTGTCCGGCTTTAAAACCACGCATGACAGACATTATAATTTGTGTCTGTGTCTGAATTTTCGTGAAACAGGATTTTTAAGAAACAATGGCTATAAAGAACATTTATTTTTTGACACCTTCTACATGTATATTTCAGTGGCAATGATTATGTCCTTATGCAACCATTGATATTCTTTTTCAAATTATCCCACCACCTTTAATATTAATTCTATGCCTCCTAAACATAAACTGTTCCTCCTTCACTCATGGTAGCCATTGGTCAACTCTGATTTCTTTTAAAAAAATTCCAATAGTTCTCTTAATATAAAATTCACATATCATACCCTTCCATTGTTAAGCCACTTCAAAAAAGAGTTGTATATCCATCATCACAATCCGTTCCAGTGCTCCCTCCCCCTTCTGAATTCATTGTGTGTTCCCCAATTCCCTACATCCCATCCCCAAGCAACCTGACCATCAGTTATTGTCTTCATTCACTTCTTCTGTTTCAAACTGTGACACCTAACACAAACAATAAAAAACAAAGTGAAGCAGAAAGTAATATTAATGATATAAAGACTCAAAAAAATGACCACCAACAATATTTTTTTTTAATTTTTAAATCATTTTATTGGGGCTCTTACAGCTCTTATCACAATCCATACATTCATCCATTGTGACACGTACCTTTGTTTTTAAAAGCCAGAGAAGAAATTTCTGTGGAGGAGCAAGTGAGAAATAGTTATGTCAACAGCAAAAATATTTAGGTTGGGTCAAGAGGGAAGTTGGCTGGTCAAGTATCATGTTATCCTGCAGTTTGATCCACCAAAATCAAGTTTACAGTAGTCTCTGTCTGATAATACAGTTGTTGGAGTCCCTTACCTGTGGACAGAGCAGACCGACCAGAGGCTACATCTATGAAGAAAACTGCCGCTGAATAGAATCCACACACATAGATTCTTTAAAATATTCTTTAAAGCAATTAAGGAATTCTCAACTGGTGACAAACCATCAATTAAAATTGAGATGCTCCCAAATTAAGCATATATATGTGGTTCTCAATATGTGGGTCACGACCTCTTTGGGGGTCGAATGACCCTTTCACAGGGATTGCCTATGATCATTGGAAAACACATATTTCTGATGGTCAAGACACTGCTCCTCTATCCATCTGCAGGTGGGTCTGCCCACTTGCAGATACACCCACATACGAGTTCCTAGTGTGAGAATGTTATCCATGCTTCAAGACAAAATTTCATTTATTTGTAATTAGAAATATTTCACACTATATAATTACATATTGTTTTTGTGATTAATCATTATGCTTTAATTATGTTCAATTGGTAAAAATGAAATACATCCTGCATATCAGATATTTACATTACAATTCATAACAGTAGGAAAATGAAGTGATGAAGTAGCAACAAAAATTATTTTATGGTTGGGGGTCACCACAATGTGAGGAATTGTATTTAAGGGTCGTGGCATTAGGAACGTTGAGAACCACTGATGTATATGCGCGCGCGCGCGTGTGTGTGTGTATATATATATATATATATATATATATATATATATATATATATATATATATATATATAAATTTCACCTAGTCAACTAGTCTTGCTAAGCAGTGTAAAAAATACTCCTGAAAAGAGAATCACATAGTTAGGGGAACTTGCTATTTAAAAGAAAACTTGTATTTCTGAAATTAGCCATCTCTTTTCTATTCTATAATCCTTGAGTTGCAGTATTGAAAGATTCTATGGGCAAAATATTGAACAATGCCAAAAGCATCAAAGACGATGAATGAAACAGTCATGATACCAAAACTAAATGGTGGCCAGGGTGTGAGTAGCCTTGCTAACATGTAGACCGCATCAAAAGTGGATTGCTGTAGATGCAGTGAGGTTAAAATTCAGCACTCTCTTGCTTGGTCTCCCTTATGGTTCATTTAACTTTATTCTCAGTTTCAATATTTTCTGCTTTCCTTTCAATTGAGGTTCTTAATGTTTTACTTTGCTATTGTTTTTAAAAATATCCTTCTGAATGTGACCTCCAGGAGAGGTGTTCTCTCTAGAGACAGTAACTGGATCAATGATTCCTTGGGGGCGGGGGGGGGGGGCAGCAGGAGAGGTTGTGGGGGGAAGGGGGAGCTAATAAGGGTGAGTACAAGAATAAAGAAAATGTTCTAAAACTGATGGTGGTGATGACTGTATAGCTCTCCTGTATGTGACTGAACTGCTGAATTATAGGATATGTGAGTTATATGCCAGTGAAACTGCTGGGAAAATAAATAAATAAGCAGAAAGCAAAAACACTGAAAAAACGAGTCGATGTTCAACTTTTTCCTAAGCCAGCGTATAGGTAGGATGAGAAGGCGCTGCAGGAAGACGTCCAGGCTGTGTTGGAGGCCTTGTGGAAATACAAGTCTCCAGGAGGTGTGGGAAGCCAACCCAAGTGGGACAAGAAGTTGTTGAAGCATCAGAAACATTTGGCTAAGCCAAGAATTTTGGAAGACTCGGCTAACCAACTGGACCAGATCCATAGTGTGGCCCCATTCTCAAGAAAGTGACCCAACAGAACTGGGAAATGACTCAACAGTGCTCCCCCTCGTTGAGTTGGATCGGACTTGATGGCAGCTAAAAGCGTTCTAAGAATCATTGCTTTTTTTATGCTGAGGGCGCTGTGGTGGCAAGGTGGTTCAGCAGCCATCCGACCTGGCGTTGCTTGGAAGCACTCGGCTCTGAGAGAAGAACGTGCCCGCCTGCCCTCTCGGCCACCCTTCGGTCTACTCAGAGAGGTGGGAATCGCCTCCGTGATGATGAATTCTTTGGATTCCTATTCTGTAGCGGCTTCCCAGATCACATAGGCCCCATCGGGTTGAAAGTTTTGTGTTCCTCGTTCAACATGGAATCCCACCTATGTTCGAAGTGTTCTGGAAATTCGGACTCCTTTCTCTTTAAGACTCGCATGGACAGGAAGAGCCCTGGCGGGGAGTGGTTTCTCATTGGTCGGCTAAACGTGAGGTCGGCAGTTAGAAGCCACAGCCCCTCTGTGGGAGAGATACGAGGCTTTCTACTCCTGCAAAAACACCAGTCTCTGGAACTCACGGGGGTGGGTTGGTGTGAGTCGACACCGACGTGATGCCAGTGAGTTTGGGTCTTTTGACAGAATTAAAATTGTGCTTGACACAATGGATGGATTGTGATGAGTTGTATGAGCCCCCCAAAAGAGTGATTTAAAAAAAAGAGAGAGATTTTCTGATCTTAACAATAGTGTCCTGATCGTTTCTGCTTCTGAATTGCAATCCCTAATAAGCCCCATAAGCCATGGGGAAAAAAATCTCCACTGTTATTGTGAGGTGCCATTGACTCTGCTCCAACCCATAATGGCCTATGTACAACATACAAGACTCTAGAACAGTGGTTGGCAACCTTCCTAATGCCATGATTCATGCGTGGTGACCCCACCATCGTTATTTTCGTTCCTATTCCGTAACTGTACTTTGGCTACTGTTATGAATCGGGCAACCCGTGAAAGGGCCATTTGATTCCCAAAGGGGTCACAACCCACAGGTTGAGAATCGCTGCTCAAGAACTATACTCTGCCCACGCCTCCTCCATCATCCTCACATCTGCTCCCAGACTTGAGCCCAGGCTGCAGTCTCTGTCCATCCACCTGTCACTGCCCCTCTAATCCACCAAACATGTTCTCCAGGGACTGATTTTTCCTGACAAAAGGTCTAAAGTATATCAGATGAAATCTGTCCATCCTTGCCTCTCAAGAATACTCTGGGAGTACCTACTTCTTCCAAGACAGAAGGGTTTGTCCTTTTAGCAGTCCATGGTAATTCTTAACATTTTTCTCTGGCACCATAATTCAAATGTTTCATTTCTTCTCTGCTTTTCCTCCTTCAGTATCCAACTTTCACATGCATAGGAGGTGATAGAAAATATAGCTTAGATCAGGTACACCTTAGTATGCATAAACATTCTTGCTTTTCAATGTCTTGTGCAGCAGACTTATGTATTCTCTAGTCCCCCTCACATGAAAAAAATCACCTCTTTGAACACAATTAACATTTCCACCCAAAATTAACTTGCAAGAGCATTCTTGGAAGATGAATGCTGAAGCTCCTGAGCAGTGCTGCCCTTCTCTCAGGGGGTCTGGTCCACAGATGCCAGCATAGTTCAGACCTTCCTCACAAGCTAGAGAAGTCCCTGGGACATCTCTGAATGGCTTCCTCCTGGGAGGAAATGTCTGGTTCCAGACTTTGAAAGCTCCTATTGAAGAAACTCACCTGGGTGGATAGTACGCCCTGGAGACCCGTGACATCATGGTGCTCCTAGGACGAAGCCCAGGAGCTCTGTTGCTGCTGTGGGTTAGGGCCTGCCTGAAGAAAGGGAAAGTCATAGGTCCAAGCCCCTCAGCTTCTCTGCAAAAGAAACCTGAGGCTATCTGCTCCCATAACGATCTACAGCCTCAAAAATCATATTTAGCAGCGTTTCTCAAGCTGGGCAATACTGCCCCCAGGTGGGTGCTGGAATAATACAAGGGGGGAAGGAAAAACAGATACCTACACTTTATCCTGATTATGGGCTATAGTGCTTTTATTTGCCAAGGTTAAGTGGTGGGGGAGGGAGGGTGCTGAGTAATTTTTTTTTCCCTCAAAAAGGAAGCTGTAGCGCAAATAAGGTTAGGAACCTAGGCTACACAGGTTCACTCCAAAAAACCAAACTGCCTGCCACTGAGTTGCTGTTGACTCAGCGACCCTACGAGACAGGGTAGAAGTGCCCCTGTGAGTTTCTGAGACTGTAACTGTCCCCAGGAGTAGGAAGCCCCATCATCTTTCTCCCACAGAGCAGCTGTTGGTTTGAAACGCCCGACCTTGTGGTCAGCAGTCCAACACTCTGTGTCACCACCAGCAGTCAGAAATCAGCTTGATCGCAGTGTTTTGGGGTGAACCCTGAAGCCACCCATAGTAATGCCTTTGCTTTGGACGGGTCAACTGGTCCTGCTGCTCATCCAACCCTCAGTAGGAACCCCAATCCACACTCTTTCTACTGTCAAGTCGATGTTGATGCAGAACGACTCCACAGGGCAGGGTAGAACTAACCCTGTGAGTTTCCCAGTCAATGACTAATTAGTTAAAGACTAATTCTTTCATGGGACTAGAAAGCCTCATCTTTCTCTCTCAGATTTGCTGGTGGTTTTGAACTGCTACTCTTATGGCTCACAGCCCACTTCAATAACCACTAGGCCATAAGGGCTTCCACAGTAGGCATATACATGGCCGGAAGTCAAGAGCACCTCTTCTGTAATCAGAACAGGCCAACAGCACGGGCTTTCACTGTGGCTACACATTCTCCTCAGTTGAAACAGACAAGGTCAAAAAGGCATTTCAATGTCGACATCACTATGTTCACTTCCAGCTTATCACGGGCATTTAAAAGTGGTATTTGCCCAAGTGAGGTGCCTCCTGGCTAAACAGTTTGCTAGACTCATTATAAAACTAGGTAGCAATAATAAAGGCAGAAAGTACCAACATCTCCTGCCTCAACACTCTTGATATGAAGTCTTTGAAAAGATGCTCAATGCTCCAGCGTCTGCTCAACTGAGGGCACCCTCACGTCCGGCAGAGTGAAATGCTGCCTAGTCTCACACCACACATACAGTCACTGGTATCTCAGGTGCAGGATGGCCCATGTATCTGCGTGTCTTCAACCCAGGGCATTCAACTTCCAGCACTATATAGAACAAGATCCTATCTGGATCCCTGGGTTTTCACTCGCTAATCTTTCGAGTCGATGTTCAAGCTTTTGTCCTGGATTGTCTTCATCTGGAAGCGCTGCTGAAACCTGTCCACCAGGGGTGGCTTTGTTGGTATTGCCATCCCAGGGGCTTAACTTCCAGTATCTTAGCAACACATCGACTACCACCTGACAACAAACGAGCTGCCTCCCAACAGGTTGACGTTAGGTTCCCATTCACAATGACTCTTCTTATGAGAGCATCAAACACTGCATGGTCCTGCACTGTCCTCACAATTGTTCCTGTGTTTGGGGTCTCTGTGGCACTGTGTCCCTCCCCTTCATTGAGGACCTTCTTTTCTTGCTGCCCTTCTACTTTACCAAGCATGAAATCCTTTTTCCAAAGACTGATCTCTCCTGACGACATCTCAAAGGAGGTGAGGCAAAGTCTCGCCATCCTTGCCTCTAAGGAGCATGCTGGCTGTTCATCTTCTAAGACAGATGTGCTTGTTGCTTTGGCAGTCCACAGTACTTTCAATCTTCCTCGCCGATCATAGGAACTATTTAAATGCCTTCGTAATCTCATGGTATGGAAATGACATTTCTACAGAGATTTTGACCCTGCAGAGAATTCTTGCTTCTCTTTTCCAAAGAGGACTAGGAGTACCTTAGAGATGAGGATCAGAGACTATGGTCCTTATTAGAGATTACAGCTCCACGTAAAGGTAACAGAAAACACGTCACAGCCAGATCAATAAGCAACATCATGATCAACAGGGGAAAGACTGGAATTGTTTACAGTTCCATCTGACTTGGACCCACAATTGTGATGAAGTGAAATGACTGGTATGGTTCTTCTATGCCTCGTGCTGGTAACTCCGGGATGGGAACATGCATGTAAGGTGTACAGGACTCTAAACAAAGGGACTGGTCAGTGCTGCCATTCCACTGAGCCTGGGGGAGCCATCTGAAATACAGGAAGAGAGAAAATTCCAAGGCCATCAAAACGAGTCACAAGCCAGATCCCCGTCTGATGTGGCGGCGGCTCCGTAGGAAGGGGCAGCGGGCAGAGGATGAACACAATGACAATGTCACAGAGCACGGGGCTTCCTGGCCCACTGAATGAGCATCGCTGAGGGAATGCCTCTCAGCAGGAGGCTGGCTTGCAGAGTGGGGCCCCCTAGGACATTCATCTGCCCTGTAAAACAGCCCTGCATCCTTTGCCTAAGCAAGGCAGCAGCCAAGGCAGAGCATGACTGATGTTGCTGCCGACACAGGACTGGTCCTGATTGGTGGTAATCTGCTAGTTTCCCAAATAAACTCCCATGAACAAGAGTACTGTCTTTTAGTCCGGGGTGGGGCTTGGTAATCATTTGTTGAATCCAGCAGAGGCGGCAGCGGCTGGGGGAAGGGCAGGGGGTGTCAGAAAGCGTGAAGAAGATTGGAGGTGGTGCATGCCTGAGCTCTCCTCATAGGCAGCGTCATGAGTGGCTGTGGAGTCAGTCTCCCCGCCTTTGGGGGGCCAGAGGAAGTCAGATGTTGTCCCGGGGCCTGTCTTCAACAATCGACATCAAAGGAACCACCTGATGTACTGCGGCAGGCGAATCTGGGGAAGAAAAGCTCCTTACAGTGTTAAAAAGCGGCAAAGACGCGGGCTGGCTGGTTCCAAGACAAACTCTGTCACCACTTCACTGGCGGTGCGGTAGTCACGAATTGGAATGCGACCCGAAAGGTCAGCAGTTCGAAATCACCAGCTGCGCCTCGGAAGGAAGACGGCTTTCTACACCCTGCCGGGGGTCCTCAAACTACGGCCCCTGGGCCACACGCGGCCCGCCAAGGACATCTACCCGGCCCGCTGGGTGTGTTTGCCCCTGCTGCTGTCCTGCTCAGCAGCTGACTCCTGGGTCCCCAGTGAATCTGTTCATATTTTTTTTCAACTATAGTCCAGCCCTCCAACGGTTTGAGGGACAGTGAACTGGGCCCCCGTTTAAAAAGTTTGAGGACCCTTGCCCTAAACAGTTACAGTGTCGGAAACACAGGAGAGACAGTTCTACCCTGTCCTAGAGGGCCCCTTTGAGTCGGCAACTCCATGGCAGTAAGTTGGGTACGGATTATAATTCGGTGGAAAGAAAACCAAAATCACCATGGGATCAGCAGGTCAACGCCACGATAGACAGGCCACGGGCTGAAGTTGTCCAGGATTTGGGTCTTAGTTGGATCCATAATCAGGGCTCCTGAAAGCAGCCATCGAGAGATCAAAAGACCTTCTGCATTCGGTAAATCTGCTGCAAAATATCCCATCGGCATATCAGAGAGCAGGGACGCTATTTTGAGGGCGAAGGTGTGTCTGACCCAGGCCACGGTGTTCCTCACTGCCCCACACGCATGTGCAAGGTGGACACTGAACAAGGAAGACTGCAGAGGAATCGAAGCCTTTGGATTATGGTACTGGCAAAGAACAGACAAACCCGTCTTGGAAGAAGTACCGCCAGAATGCTCCTTAGCAGCCAGGGTGGTGGGACTGTGTCGCCCCTACTTTGGACACATTGACCTGGAGAAACGTATCGTGCATGGTATAGGTGGATGGGCACAGAGGCTGCCTCCAGGGGTTCAAACGTAACCACCATGGGGAGGATGGTGCAGGCCCCAGCAGGGTTGCTAGAGGCAGAGCCGACCTGACAGTATGGCCTGCTCAGGGGGAGAGGCGTCATGCTGAGCGCTGCCCTCACGGCAGAAGGTCCCAACGTCCCTCGCCGCTTCAAGAATGGCTTCTCAGGGACTCGTGAAGGCCAGCATGGTGCTGGCTCCTACATCGGCCAGACACCAACGAGCAAGAACACAGGGCAGTCTGGGGCTGCCTGGACGACAGAGTAGGGAGAAGTGGTCCTTATTGCCTATGAATCTAGAGGTTTTCCTGCACCACAGAATGTAACGCACCTGTGAAAAAAATGTATTGGCGGGAGAAGTGAGATCAAACTATGGGGACGAGTGCGTGCAGCGAGTCTCTCTGAGACAGTGGGTGTGTGACCATGAGACAGGATGTCTCCAGGAAGAGTTCCAACATCCTCTTATATTTATGGGAGTGCGAAGCAGACCAGCAAGGTACATTCAAAAGAGGGATTCGTGAAAGTTCAGCTCCAAACAAAAGCACACTTTCTGCCACAGAGCCAAAGCAGGCTTACGAGCGACTCCTGTGGCTTTTCCCAGACTGTCGCCGTTTACAGGAGCTCTGGAGTGGAAAGCCCCATCTTGCTCCTGGTGGTTTCGAACCGCAGACCCTGTGGATTGCAGCCCAACATGTAACCGCAACAACCAAGGTGAATGAGTCAGCCGGCCCCTGCTTGTTGCCTTCGGCTGCTCTGTGACTCGCCACGTTGATTCTGATCAGCAGGCCCTGGGCACACGGCGAGGAGTCACTGGGCCGCGTTCCTTTCCCGAGGCCCCAGAGGGGCATGAATCAGCTGCTTTCTGGGCCCGGCAGCAGCTCAGCATCTTCTGTCCTTTCCTGTTTCCCACCCCCCCCCCTTCTTCTTTCTCCAGCCCTCCTTCTTCTACTCTTAAGTCCCCCCTCCCCTTTAGGACATCGGGTCCAGCTGGACAGCCCAGGCAACCTCCCTTGTTCAAGGTCAGCTGATGAGTCACCTGAATTTCACCCGCAGTCTTCTCCCCCACCTTTGCAGGTAGCTGGTTGTGTGCAGACATTGTGAGGGTTAGGACATAACCATCTGGCGGTGGGGTGGGGGGCATCATTCTTCCTACTCCAACGAGATCCCATGTCAATGTCCCCCATGTCACACCTCTCAAATATACCACAGTGCAGTACTGGGCGGTGGGGGGCGGGGGGGAGACAGTTCAGTAACTGCCCTGAAGTTACCTTCCTTGGGAGGATTCGTCTTTCG